>VMDO01009872.1:0-74673 GCA_007922755.1 Pedetes capensis
TACTGTGCACTTGATTCATACAGTAGGACAATCTGTTGAGACAGATAATTTGGGCTTTTTCCAATAAGCATTTTCCCAATTCTCTGCCTTGGGTGGGAGGTAATTGAAGGGAGGTGTATATTGCAAGCCAAGAATAGGGGTGGTGGGGAAAGAATTGGCTTCCTGAAGAGCATTCCAGTTCAAAAAGGCTCTGTCTCAATTTCTCTTGAAACTTTATTGCCTGGCACCTAATACCTTGTGTGATCACCTGTCCCAGTTTGTGTGGGCCATTCCCAGCTTTAGTACTAAAAATCCCACATCCAGGCAATCTCAGACTGTAAATGATCACCCTATAAGGATTTGTTGCCTGCAGCTGTAGCCCTGTGGAATCCGATCCCGTCAGATCTCGGAAGCTAAGCAGGGTCAGGCCTGGTTAGTACCTGGATGGGAGACTGCCTGGGAATACCAGAAGCTGTAGGCTTGGGAGAAGGACCTGGCAACCCCCTCCCAAAAATCAATCTGCCATTGAAAACCCTATGAACAGCAGAGAAGCACTGACAATAGTGTTTCGCCTATTGTACAGAGGGTCACTATGAGTCGGACTCAACGGCACCTAACAACAACAACAACATAAGGATTTGTTAAACAAATGAGTTGTTGTTAGGTGCTGTTGAGTCAAGTCCAACCCATAACGACCCTGATAGGGCTTTCAATGGCTGATTGTTTCGGGATTGCTTCCAGAGTGGATTGCCATGTCCTTCTCCCATTTTTTGTGGTGCTGTGGATCGAACCTGGGTCCTCAGAGAATGGAGTGCGGCACTCTATCAACTGAGCTGAACCTCAACCCTTTTTTTGAATAGATGGCTTTTATTTTCCAAAAGCCTGCCCTTATTGAAAAGGTCATTCTTAGTTTCTTTGAGGACAAGACAAGGCTAGAACAGAAGTTGTCCAGCAACTGGAGGTATGTCAAATCTGGCCTACTGCCTCCTCTGTTTATGATCTGAACACTAGAATATTTCTTTAAAAAAATCAAATGAAAAATAATATTTATTAGTGAAATATTTAGTATGAATGTGGATCTTTTAGGATCCATACATACAGTGTCATTGGAATGCAGCCATGTTCATTCATTTATGTATTGTGTGTGGACACTTTAGTGCCCCAGCAACAGAGTGGAGTAGTTTGATAGAGACAGCATGGCCTGCAGAGCCTAAAGCGTGTGTTCTCTGGTCCTTTACAGATAAAAGTTACAGGGCCCTGGCATAGAACGAGCTTTGTGACTCACATCAGACTTGGAGAGTGAGAAATGGCAGCATCCAAACAGTGAGTGCATAATGGGAGCCCCTCTCAGAGCAGTGACACATTCAGATAGTGAGTGGATTTGTGACCCAGGGCTCCCTGCTTCAGCACCTTTTCTGTACACCTGAGCGGAGACGTGAGAGTGGGGAGAGGCTGCTGCCTGCTGTGCTGTGAGGGCTGGCTATGACCCTGGGGATGGGAAATCAGGCTCTTCCTCTGCCTTCTGGGTACCATGAAAATCTTCTGCATTCTAAGGGCACTCAGAGAAGTAGGTACAGAAGGTGACTCTAGATGAAGTATCTAACTAGCCTGGCAGAGATGAGGCTTGGAAACTGATATAAACAGTTTAATTAAAACAAATGGCAATTTCTTATGCATTTGATCACTACAACTTCTATGGATAATTCTATCGTCATAGAGGTAATGTCCTAGAACAGAATCTAGAGTAGCTATGTAATGTAACACAAGAAGGCCTGAAGGATGAGAACCATAAGCTAGGTGGTTTATTTTAGGCCAGTAGAAGAGTGTTATTAAAGTCTTTCTGTTGGTTTCTCCTCTACCTGCCAGGAACTACTACAAACCTGAGATGTTGGTACCAAATACATGTTTAATGAGTGAGCAGGCAAATGCTTGCTTTCTTCTTTCTAGCCTTTCAGAACCTCTTATATCTTACCTGGGTAATCTGTAGGCTAGTTTGAGTTTAAGTGAACACTCTCAGGAATTTGCAGCTAAACCTTAGCTGCACTAAGTAGAATGAAAACATATTCTTCAATTAAAGAATTTCAAACATTAGCAGCTAGCCTATGACTCATTCTCTGTCAAGGCTTTTGAAATCAGCACCCTGGTAAACATGGGTAACAGCTACTATCATCCAGTAAGTGTCAGGTTCTTGGTTAAGCACACTGTATGAATTATCTGGAGTCCTCAGAGAAATGCTGCAAGGTTGGTAGTTTTACTGGGCAGATGGGGAGAGTGAAGTACAGAGAAATCAAGAAACAGATTGAAAGTCACACAGCTACTGTTTATCTTTTTCAGACTTCTAAGGTTCCAGAAGGAAGTGAAAGAAAATGTTTGACTACCATTTTCCAGAAGAATAACAGGTCCCTAGAACTAGTGCTCATGTCTTTTCTCCCACATGTTACATTTCTGAATCAGCAATTTCATGCCTCTACCAGACTCTTGCCTGTAGGAAATATATTAAACTTTTCTCCTAATTGTTTTCCTAAATATGTGGCTGATTTTTTTTCATCAATCATCTCAGAAGAAACACAGATAAATTTCTGCTTCATCAGAAGCCTAGAGAAGATTAACAGGAGTAATACATTATTTTGAATAATGAATTTCCTGGCCCAACATTTCCCCATGTATAAGAAGGTACCTGGATTAGAGTCCTAGATACCTAGTTGGTGTCCTAATTTATATACATAAAAGTCTGTCTCATGTGGAGTCCAGTTTGGCAATATTCCCAGCAATGTAAGGAGGTGTGAATTGAGGATTAATTCCTAGCCTTGTTCCTAGACCTATTACTGAACAGATTTTAAAATCCAATTATAAATTATCATGCAGTGTGACATGATTTCCAATTATCACAGCACCTCAGGGACTTGAAGAGATAATTTATCTGGGGGTTATTTACACTTACTGCTTCTTGTTTCCATAATACCAAATACTTCTGATTTGTTATTTAAGGATTCTATTTTTTGCTGAATCCTTGCTCTGATGTTCCCTGTGTTATCAGCGCATGGAAATGAGAAACTCGGTTCCTTTTCCATGGGGAGATAAAGGGGTTTTCCCAGGCCCAAAGGGAATGCATAAGGGACTTCCTTTTTCTGTTTAAGAATATATTTTTGTTTTGTTTTGTTTTGTTTTGTTTTGCAGTGCTGGGGGTTGAACCCAGGGCCTCATGCTTGAATGCTTTGCAAGTGTTGTACCACTGAGCTGCACCCTCAGCCCATTTTTTTAACTTTTTGAGACAGGGTCTCGCTAAATTACACAGACTGTCTCTGGTCTCGAACTTGCGATCCTCTTGCCTCTGCCTCCCGATGTCAGAGGGATTACAGGTGTGTGCCACTGGGCCCGGCTCCTTTAAGGATATCTTAATGTTGATGTTGAGTGCTGTCAAGTTGGGTATGACTCATAGGGACCCTACATACAGCAGAACAAAACACTCCCCAGTTCTGTGCCAGGCACAAGATCTTTTTATGTATAAGCCCATTGTTGCAGCCATTGTGTCAATTCATCTAGTTGATAGTCTTCCTTTTTCTTATTGACCTCCTACTCTCCCAAACATGATGTCCTTCTCCAGGGATTGGTCCCTTCTGACAACATGTCCAAAATACATCAGACACAGTCTAGCCATCCTAGCCTTGAAAGAGCACTCTGGTTGCATTTCTGCTAGGAAAGATCTGTTGGTTCTTTTTGTAGTCCTTGGTATACTCAATATTCATCTCTGGCACCATAATTCAAAGGCATCAGTTCTTCTCCTGTCTCACTTATTCAATGTCCAACTTTCACAACTGTATGATGTGACTGAGAATACCATGGCATGAGTCAGGCACACCTTTGTCTTCAGTGTGACAGCTTTACTTTTCAGTACTTTAAAGAGATCTTTTGCAACAGATTTTCCTAGGGAAATGTGTCTTTTGATTTCTTGACTGCTCGTTCTGTGGGTATTGATTGGAGAAACAAGTAAAGCAAAGTCTTGGACAACCTCAGTCTTTTCTCCATTTATCATGAAATTGCATGCTGACTCGTTTTTAAGGATTTTTGTTTTGCTGATGTTGAGTCACAATCCATACTGAAGGCTGTGTTCTTTGATCTTAATCTGTAAATGTTTCAAATACTCTTCACTTTGAGAAAGCAGGATGGTGTCCTCTGCATAACATAGATTGTTAATGACTCTTCCTCTAATTAAGATGCTGCATTCTTCATAAAGTCCAGCTCCTCAGATTGTCTGCTCAACATATAGAGATTGAAGAGGTATGGTGAAAGTATACAGCCCTGATGCACACCTTTCTTGACTTTGAACCAGGCAGTGTTTCCTTGTTCTGTTTGAATGACTGCCTCCTGGTCCATGTACGGATTCCTCATGAGTACAATTAAGTGCTCTGGTAGTCTCATTCTTTGCAATGTTGTCCATAATTTGTTATGATCCACACAGTTAAATGCCTTTGCATAATCAATAAAACATAGACACCTTTTAGTATTTTCTGCTTTTGGCTAATATCCATCTGACATCAGTAGTGATATCCTTGGTTCCATACCCTCTTCGGAATACAGCTTGATTTTTCCAGAAATTTCCTATCTGTATACGGCTGCAGTAGCTTTTGAATGACTTTTAGCAAACTTTTACTTGCATGTGATAGTAATAATATTGTTTGATAATTTCCACATTTTGGTTGGATCCCATTTCTTGGGCATAGGCACAAATATGAGTCTCTTCCAGTCAGTTGGCCAGGTAGCTATTTTCCAGATCTCTTGTCATAAACAAGTTAGTACCTCCAGTACTGCATCTGTTTGTTGAAACATCTCAACTGGTAGTCCATCAATTCATGGAGCATTAGTGGAATAGTTAAGGCCCAGACTTTAAAAAAATTAACTATTTTTCATCTTCAGTATAAAAAGCAAATAACCAAAACAAACAGCTTTGGATGATTAAAATTTTTAAAATTTGAATATTTAAGTATAGAAATTTAAATACATATGATTATATTATGTAGTTATTACAACCTTTAATATATTTGATGTATTTGTATGTGCAGTATTTTTTTTTTATGGTGCTTGAGGGTTGAACCTAGGGCCTCACTCATGTTTTGCAAGTGCTCTACCACTGAGCTGTACATCCAGTTCATTTTTTTTTTTTTTATTTTGACACAGGGTTTCACTAACTTATGCAGGCTGCCTCTGGTCTTGAATCTGTGATTTCTTCTGCTCTGCCTCTGCCTCTCAAGTCCCTGGGTTTACAAGTGTGAGTCGCTGTGTCTGGCTTTGTATGTGCAGTGTTTTTAGGTGCTAAGCATTATGCTGTTCTGCACAGATTGATTTATTTAAGCCATCCAGCCACCTCAGGAGAGAAGGATGTTATTATTTACATTTCATAGATGAGAGACTGGCTCATAGAGGCTAAGTAATTTTCACAAGGCTGCCCAGAAGGAGTAAGATATAGATTGGGATTTAGACCCACCTAAGCATAGTAGGGCTGGGATTTAGCTCAGTTGGCAGAGCGCTGCCCTGCAGTCTCTGAGGTCTCGAGTTCAATTCCCAGCACCGCAAAAATGGGAGAAGGACCTGGCAATCCACTCCCAAGGCAATCCTGAAAAAAACAGTTGCCATTGAAAACCCTATGAGGGTCGCTATGAGTCGGATACCAACTCGACGGCACCTAACAACAACAACAACAACAACAACAACAAGCATAGTAGAGTGGTACTCTGCAGTCTCTGAGGTCCTGGGTTCAATTCCTAGCATGGCAAAAATGGGAAAAGGATGTGGCAGTCCACTCCTGAGGCAATCCTGGAACAATCAGCCATTGAAAACCCTATGAGGGTTGCTATGAGTTGTTCACGAGTCAAGGGCACCTAACAACAAGAAGAAACGGTCTGATGCTACATTTCTGATCTCAGGCTCTTAATCCAAGATTATATTTCCCTGTGGGGATATAATAGATGTCATATCAAGAACTATATATTCTATGTTTAACATAGTTACACTATGTATACTATGTTCCTTTCTTTTTTTTACTTAACATATCCTATGCACATTTATTCCTCCATGTCCCTCAATTATTAAAACACATTTTAAGTTGTGACAAACCAATTGGTTACATTTTTATAAAACAAAATATTAATGTCTCACTTCATATCATGCTCCAAAATAAATTCCAGATGAATTAAAGTTTTTTATCAATTGTTAAAAAAAATTAAGAAGATATAAGTGAATCAGCATGCCTGAGTTTGAATCACACTCCAACAATTTACTAATTCTGTGACCTGGGCAAATTACTTAACCTATCCAAGCCTCTATAGAATGGAAATGAGACAATTTCTAAAGTTAGGGCTGTTAAAGGATTAAGTGATAAGTTTAGCACTATGCCTGGCATATAGTAAGCTCTCAGCAAATGTTAGAAATTGTTATTGTGTGCTTGTTGTTGTTGTTAGGTACCGTCGAGTCGGTATCCGACTTAGCGACCCTCTGTACAATAGGGGAAACACTATTGTCAGTGCTTCTCTGCTGTGCATAGGGTTTTCAATGGGAGATTGATTTTTGGGAGGGGGTTGCCAGGTCCTCCCAAGCCTACAGCTTCTGGTGTTCCCAGGCAGTCTCCCATCCAGGTACTAACCAGGCCTGACCCTGCTTAGCTTCTGAGATCTGACGGGATTGGATGCCACAAGGCTATGGCTGCAGGCCATTATTGTATGTAGGAATAGGAAAAAAAGTCCAAAATTTTAGAGGATTAACAGCACACCCAACACCAAAGACTGACCTTAAATAACCCATTTTGTTTAAATATTCAGACCCCTCCAAACCTCTGTCCTATCTTTATGAGAGGCTTTTCCTAATTGGTATCTAATGAAGAATTGCTATTATTCTTATATGTAGCTTGAGGTGAATTAAGCCAGCTTTAAATTAAGTTCAGAAATGAGAATGTTATTTTCCTTCCTCTCAGTTTAGTTTTTTTTAATTCAATCACAAGTGAGAGGTTTAGAGTATGAGTCTGCATATTCAGAAGAGGCAAAAATCTGATTTCCATAAGTGATTTTCAGTTTCCAAGGGAAAAAGTTGGCATAATTGCTAAGCAGGAATAGTGGGTAAATTTTATTCCAGAGTCCCAGGTTAGATGTAGCTCAACCACCCACCCAAATGAAGCTAGAGTTTGAGATTCAATATGAGAATGTTGACACTTAAACATTTAAAAATTGCTAGATATCCTTGGTTGCAAATCTGCATATAAGCTCTACTATATACTCAGCTTGTTCAGGTCTGATGTCAGAAAGCAGCATTCAGTCAGAAAGTGTGCAACAATATGTGGGAGATGAACGAAGCAGCTGGTGCTTCCAAGAAATTCTAGAGTGATTATTTCGGCAACTTGAAACACAATATCCCCAAGTTAAAGATGGACTACTGCATGCTTTGTGATGTCTAATAATGGCAAGCATCTCTTCATAGGCTTGTTTTCTGTATGTCTTCTGTGGTGAAAGTTCTGTTCAAATCTTTTGTCCATTTTTTTCCAGTTGGATAGTTTTTTTATTATCCAGTCATATGAGTTCTTCATGTATGCTGAGTACAAGTTCACTAGCAAACCTATGTACTGTATTGCCAATACATCCTGCAGCTTCCTGTACTGACTTCTTAATGTTTCGTTTCTTTTTTTTCTTTCTCTTTTCTTTCCTCTTTCTTGGGCTCTCTCTTTCTCTTTCTTCCTCCCTCCCTTCCTCCACCTACCTTCCTTCCTACCTTCCTTCCTTCCTTTCTTTCTTCCCAGTTGAACCCAGGGCCTCACACATACTTTGCAAGTGTTCTACTACTGAGCTGCCCCCCAGACCATTTCTTATTTTTATTTTGAGTCAAGATCTCACTAAGTTATCCAGGCTGCCTCTGGCCTTGAACTCTTGATCCTCCTGGCTCCACCTCTTGGGTCCCTGGGATTACAGGCATGTGCCATTGGTCTGGCCCCAGTTAATCAATTTTGTAAAAGTGCCTTTGAGAAATGTATAATTTGAAGATCAGACTCTTCACCAACCTTTAGATAGCCTGAATGCTGAGGATTAAATGTGTCCCCCAGAAGTTCATATATTATAAATTTAATCTTAATTCATATATTAATGAAATTTGGAGTTGAGAATGTGGGAAAGTAATTAGTAATTAGTGAGGTCATGAGGGTGGCGCCCCTAGGATGGGATAAGGGGTTTTATAAAGCAGGTAGAGTGATTTGAGCTAGCACTTGTCATATGATGCCCTCAGCCATGTTATGATACAGCATGAGGCCCTCACCTTATGCCAAGCAGATACTGGTGCCATGCTCTTAGAGTTCCCAGCTTCTAGAACTGTGGGCTAGATAAACTTCTTTATAAATTAGCCAGTCTCAGGTATTCAGGTATAGCAACATATAATAGATTAAGATACCAAGTATTTGAAGACATAGAAAATCATTGTTAAGAAAAGAGTAATGTGAGGACAATCTAAAATGTGCTGAACATTAGTGTGACAAGATACATTAAAAAGTAGCTTGAAATTAATTGGGAAAAGTTTTCTTAAAAACTGTTATCAGATTAGATGCTGTGATGTAAGTTTACAATCCTAGCCATCTCGGAGACAGAGGCAAGATAATTGCAAATTCAAGGCTAGAGGTAGCCGTGTAACTTAGTGAGACTCTGTCCCAAGATAAAAAATAAAAAAGGGGCTGGGAGTACAGTTCAGTGATAGAATACTTGTAAAGTATATGCAAGACCCTGTGTTTAGCCCTCAGTACTGCAAATAGATAAACTTCAGAACCAAGAAACAAACATAAGACTGTCTGAGCATATATATGGAAAACCTATATACACATATATAATACATACATGTTTACCTAAATATGTATATATATAATTTCTTATAATTCATTATTATCCTTAGTTACTATATATTCTTGAATGTAATCCATATGCTTTCAGCAGTTTTAGAGGGCTAAAAAATCAGGTGCAGATTAGAATTGTATGTGGATTAGATTAGAGGTCAAGAGCTGGTTTTGGGGAAAATTATAAAACCACTGTACATGCTGTTAATACAACACAGTGCAATAATAGTACTGTCACTGGTGGTACAGCAGAGAGATGCAGCTCAGTGCTCCAGCCTAGACTGAGGAATTTCCCTAGCTGGGAGCTCTACTCAGGTTAAGCCTGGTCCTTGGCTTCATTGCAGAAAAGATTTTCAGGACAAGTCTGAAAGTGAAGCAAAGTTACAGACTTTATTAAGTACATGCTTTAGAATGAGTACTAATGCTCAGAGAGAAAATGAGATACACATCCAAGACAATCCAAGACATGGATATGGGCTTCTCAAGAGAAAGAAGAAGCTCTTAGATGTCTTCACAATGTGCGTGTGTGTGTGTGTGTGTGTGTGTGTGTGTTTACACGCACACACACACATGCACTTGGTGACTGTATAACGTGGGTTTATGGAGGTATCACTAAGTGGATTTACAGAAAGGTGTCACAAGGGAGTTGTCTGGGCATATGATGACTGTAAACATGGCCCCTAATCCCATTTGTGAGATTAGGTTAAACACAAAGATTCCCTGAATTTTGACCCCAAACATAGCTTATTGCTATTTTAACATTTTTATTATTTAAAATGTCTCATAAAACTAATATCTCTATGCTGGCAGGTCGCACAGCAGTTTTCTTGGTGGTTGTGTCAAATTTCATGATTCTCAGCTGGTGAGATTCACACCAGATCCAGGGGCAAAAGGTATTTCCCTTTCCATGTCCCCCAAATATCTCTGTCTTTCTATATTGCCTCAATGTCTCTTAGGTTTGGACATGGATTAGATTCAAGAAGGTACAGAAATGAGACTCTTGAATTCCTCAGATCTGATAATCCATAGCTCTATCCAGCTGGCTTCTGTATCCTCATGAAATGGCCTGCTATTTTTTTTTAGTACTTCCTATCTTTCTGGCACAAGATGTTCCAGGCTCATCTTGTCTCATACTTTTCTAGCCCAACCATTTCTCCTAGATGTACTGGTTCCTTATACCTTTCATCCTCAAATGGTAATAATAGTTACTTCTGAATAGTGGACTTTGAGATGATAGTGTACTTTTTGTGCTTTTCTGTTTTACCTGAAGAAAGAATTTCATAATGAGCACTTCATTTTTTTCCCCATAAAAGCCACAAAGATATAAAGATATTAGGATGAAGCCAACAACTACCATAAACCAGATTGGTACCTAAGTCTACCTAAGTGGGGTTTCCAAATGGCACCTTTCTGTTTTTTTGTTACTCTGTTCCTCTTCTAGGCCTCCTTCCACATTGACTGCCTTTTTTTTTTTTTTTTTTTGGTAAGGGGTAGCAGGCCTGAATCTTGGGCCTTCCAAGGCTCTCTACCACTGAGGTGTACCAATCCCTTTTGAATTTTTCATCTTAAAATAGGGTCTTGCTAAATTATGCAGATTGCCTTTTGCCATCAACTTGGGATCCTCTTGCCTGCGCCTCTTGAATAGTTGGGATTATCACAGGCCTGAGCTACCACGCCAGACATTGACTGCACTTTGAAAGACAGGAAGAAATAGGATTTTTGGTTTATATTGGACTTTGAATGTTGGGAACCTCAGGGGAACTTTGTAGCGAGAGTGTGAGTTGACACTCTATAAACATGAAAACACAGGGTCTAAAAGGTGAATGTGGAGACGTTTTATTTCTCCCTCCTCAGGGCAGAATTGGATGTAGAAGATCTTCTCAAGATAGGCTGTACATGAAAGTGACTTTCAGCAGGCTCCAGAAAGAAAGGGCAACTTCTCAGAGACTGAGGGCTTTGGGTCACTATCCACTGAAGTCCATCAGAGAAAGGTACACAAGCTAATTATGCCCCTTTTGGTTGAAATGTGGGGCAGATGCATAGCTTCATTTTATGGCTGATAGGCTAGGGGAAGGTGAGGGAATGTACAGATAATTTCAATTATAGAAGGTTAGAAGTGTCCCAGTATGGTTATCTGAGGTTCAGAGATTTTTGTAGAAACCACTTAAACCAATTTTTCCATTTTAACCAGATAAGGAAACTGAGGTCCAGAGTGGGGACATGATTTTCTCTTTGTCCCAGAGTTAATCATAGAATTAGGATCAAATGTAGGTTGCCTAATTCATAAGTGCTGCTCATTCAGATAACTGTCCTGTCTTGTAGAGGTGTATGTGCATGTGTATGACTGGAACATGTTTTTCTCAGCAGACATCAAAAAATTGTAATGGAAAATTTAAAGCATATAAAATAACCAAAAGACTAGTAAGGTTTCATGTACTTATTACCTATCTTCAGTAATTACCAACTCATGGTGATTTTTGTCCTCATTTACTTCCCTGCTCCATTATTATTTTGAAGCAAATTCTAGATATTATATTACCCTTTTCCTAAATATTTCAGTGTGTTTCCTACAAGAGAAAAGCTCTTAAAAAGCCACCACAATACCATTACTACTCCTTACAAAATTAACATTGATTCTTTAGTATGAGGATCTTAGAGTTACCAGTTAACTCAGGTGTGATATGTGTTAATTCCTGGGACAGGACAATCACCAATATAGAAAACACTACACAGGAGCAGGAGAATTGCAGCACATTCTAGACAGTGTGTAATTAGGATTGCCAGATAAAATACAAGATGCCCAATTCAATTTTAATTTCAGATAAGTGATAATTTTGGGGGGCGGGCTGAGCATTTTCAAAATATTGCCTGGGAAACATTTTTACTAAAAAGACATTTGCTGTTTGTCAGAAATTCAAATTTACTAGATAATACATATATACATCCATATGTATCCTTATATATGTATATGTAAATCACCTAGGAAAAAAATACCAGTATGTATGTATGTATATGTGTGTGTGTGTGTGTGTGTGTGTATAGTATAGAAATATATATGGATGTATTTACATACCCCATATATAATACAAGATATATATGTGTGTGTATGTGTATGTATGTATGTGTATATATATATGTATAAGTGTATGTGTGTGTGTGTGTATATGTGTATATATATATATATATATATATATATATATATATATATATATATATACACACAGTGCTTGGGGGTTGAACCCAGGACCTTGTGCATGCTAGACAAATGCTTGACCACTGAGCTACACACCCCAACACCTTTATTATTTTTTTTAAATTTTTGAGACAGGGTCTTGTTCAATTGCACAAACTTCCTCTGGCCTCAAACTTGCAATCCTCCTACCTCACCCTCCTAAATTGCTAGGATTATAAGTGTGCATCACAGTGCCTGGCCTACATATTTTTATTTGGTAAATAAGTGCAACTCGTAACACTACTGGAGGAAGGAGGCACAAAAGTATTTCTGGTGAAGGAAACAAAAAGATATAGACTCTTAAATGTGTGTATGACAACAGTAGGTAGTAGGGATGTGGAGTTCTGGGGCACTTCATCCCTTCTTTCCACCTCTAAGAAGTCTTCTGGAAGTTTTTTGGCTCCAAACACCTGAGGAAGTTGAAATTTAGATTTTGGTAACTACAGCTACTACTGGTGGAATATTTCCTATGTACCAGATATCATTGTTTTATTTTCTTTTTATCACAATCAGAACTAATTCTCTGCATCCTCTCAATATTTCTCTTACTTAGACATTCTCATTTTAATGATGAGGAAACCAAGGTGAAAGAGTTGATGTCACCCAGGTTGTTACAGGGTCAGAATTAAGACTTACGCAGATTTAGCTTCAAAGGTGAAATGATGCTCTAGGTTAGTTCTGAATCCAAAGGAAGACCTAGATATTTGGGGGAATTGACTTGGAAGGTCCACAAGTTATAATTGGGCTTTGTGTCTCCTGAACTTCTAGATCTGAAGTCTGTGATCCAGGTGCCACTATATTTCTCAGGTATTCAGCTGGGCATGAAGCCACATGGGTCAGTGCTGGCATGGGAAGGGAGCCAGGCTAATACGTTTAGTTCTGTTTCCTTCATCTGATAGAGTTTAAGCAAAGCAGAGTCAAGACTGCAAGTGAGGATAGACGGTTTCATTTGGAAAAACAGAGACGTGTAAGTCCTAGGGGCTGTTCACGTGGAAGATGGACTTTAGAGCACTTATCTTGTGTGTGCAACTTCCAGCCTTATGATGTTGGGCAGGTTACTCAAAATCTCTGAGCCTCCGCTTGCTGATGGACTAGCAGGGTTTAACATAACTACTTGTGGTGGTGGTTCTGAGTCTATTGAAAAAAATGCTTGTAATGGTTTTAAAGCCACAGTGCTCAAAAATGGTAGCTATCATCACCATCACTATCGCCACCACTACCACCATCATCATCCTTTTTGTTACTATTGTTAGGAAGCTGGGAATACTGAGCTACCTTGTCCTGGAGCTTTGACTCCTTGCATTTTTTGCTTTCCATAATTTATTAAGCACTTACTAAATTTTGTCAGGCCCTGGATAAGGAGGAAAAGGAGGAAATCAGGTCTAGAGGGGGAGGCCCCCCTCACCCCAAAATCAGATTATACAAGTGCTAGATAGTTCTGTAGGGTTGGGAAGTTAGAACAGTAGTGCAAGTGAAAAAGCTAGCTAGCTTCAACTGGCCCATGCCAAAAAAGCGACTAACTGAGAGGTACAGGGGGAAATGGCTTTATAAATTGTTGCCCTCCAGTAAGAGCTAGTGCTTGTCCAAGGTTCACTGTGAGTCAATCTGTGTCTCAGCTCTGGCTTCTTTTGTGTTGCTTTCATTCTCAGGCAGCTCTCCCCAGGGGAACTTTCCACTGGCTTAAGGACATTTGCTGAAAGAGAAGGCTTTTTTCTTAATAGTGAAAGCCGACATACTCAGCTCTGAGTTTTGGCCTGAATTAGATGCACATCTACTCTTGAGCTAGTCACTGTGATTATGGGCTCAGCTCACATTCTGGGAGCCTGGTGAGCTCACCTAGAACTGAATGGCTACCTGGTCCCATTTCAAAGGGAAACTGAAGTATGGTTCACTAAGTAAGCCAAACAACAGATGTACACTCCTAGAATGGTGGAAAAGAGACAAGTGAAAAGCTTGTAGAATGGGGGACTCCTGTTTAAAACCACCAAGCTGTAAAAAAATGTTTTGTTTGAAAAACAACAAACTGAAAACAAGGGACAGGGTGTACTGGGAAGAGGGTTGGAGGGAAGGAGAGGAAAGTAGAAAGATACAGTAATATTTTCAGAGAACTTTATTTTTCTAAGTGTTTTCATTTGTATTTTCTTCTTTGAGTCTCCCTTGGAGCATCTGGATAGTACAGACTCCAATTTTCTCACCTGTCAAATGTAGATATTCATGTCTGCTCTAGAAGTGGTCTCACCAGCTCTCCACTGCCACTAAGTACAGAGTGTTCATCACCCCCTACTGCTTCTCTTACACTGTCTGAACTTGGAGAATGGTCCCTTCACATGTCTCCTCAGTTAGCTTATTTGACTATGTTAGCTTTGTCATGTAGGGGTCTTGACTGGTATAATAGCATATATATTTGGGGCCAATGTGCAGTGGAATTGGTCCCCCAAACCTATTTCTTAAGATATCTTCCCCCAGAATGCAGAAAGGGACCATCAAAAAACCAGTTATGTGAATCTTTCAGCATTTTGGTCGAAAGTCACTAGGAGTGAGAAATGACTTGCAGGCTGTTTGTCACCAACAGACTATCCAATCAAATCCCTTTATGATTTGTAATATGAAATAAATTTCAAGGGAAACATTTATCTTAGCTTATCATTCCTTCTTCTTAATGATGTTTTTTAATGTTTACTTTGCAAAATGCTTCTCATAATTTCCTTTTCTTTGCAACTCCATCCTTCTGTCAGCATCTTCTTTTGTGCCAAGAGCACAAACAATTCAGAGATACTAACTCTGTTGGAAGAAATATGACTCTATTAATTATGCTGTGAATTGGGATTTCTAAAACTTAGCTGAAGAACTAAATCAGCACTTGAGAAATACCACAGGAGAATGAACAAATGATTCTAGCCAAATATAGAATGTTCTGTACACCCATGGTTTGGAGACAGAACACATATATGAAGGTAGGTACCATGTAGCCTAGGTGTGTAGGCTGTACTATCTAGGTGGGTATATTCTATGATGTTTGCACAATGATGCAATCACCTATTAAAGCATTTTTAGACTATATCCTCATTGTTAAGCAATGCATGACTTTGTGTATATAGTGTGTGTGTGTGTATGAAATACTTTCTGAAATGAAAATTTTTTTATTTGTGGAAGTTGATCTGTTAGGAAGTGTTCCCAGGAAGAACTTGTAGGGAATGGGAAAGTAGGAAGGGAAGGATGCCAAGTTGGGTTGTGACTTGGTGCTGCAGGGAAGTTTCAGGGTCAGGATATATCTGGCCTCAAAGTTGACCTACCTAGCAGCAAGGAGAAGATTAGAGAGACTCCCACAGAAGTCACTGGTGAAAGACTTTTGGTTCTCTGAGCTCCCAGGTGAAGTGGGTGTGGCAGCCTGTAGTCAGATGCCAACACAGCAATGCATGTACTGGCTGTTGAGTGCATACTCTGACTGGGTTCTGATGTGGACAAAACTAGTCAAGGAATTGAAAAGAATGGTATGAATCCCTGATAGGACTTATACATCTCTTCTCTGCGTCCTGGATATTAGCTTTGCTAGGGTGAATACTGCACTCCTCTTTGTAACTCACATATATATCTTTGTAAATCAACTTCTAACATCAGGGCTGGTTTTGGGGGTGTGTATCTATGCAGTAGCACACAAATCAGAAGTGTCCTGTGCTTGGCCTAATATCGTGCTGTCATCATTCTGAATTTCTTAGTAATTGTTGAACAAGGAGCCCTGCTTTTTTTTTTTTTTTTTTTCCGTCCCACAAATTATGTAACCAGTCTTGTCTAGCACAGTGTCTGGCACAAAGTAAGAATCCAATATATTTTTACTGAATGAACAAATGAATGCCTGACATTCACTAGGTAGCTAATAAGTGCAGGCTAAATGGCCTGCAGCCATAGCCCTGTGGCATCCGATCCCGTCAGATCTTGGAAGCTAAGCAGGGTCGGGCCTGCTGAGTACTTGGATGGGAGACCGCCTGGGAACACCAGAAGCTGTAGGCTTGGGAGAAGGACCTGGCAACCCCCTCCCAAAAATCAATCTGCCATTGAAAACCCTATGAACAGCAGAGAAGCACTGACAATAGTGTTTCCCATTGTACAGAGGGTCGCTATGAGTTGGATACCGACTCGATGGCACCTAACAACAACAAAACAACAAATGGGTGTATAGGAGGAACTATTGCCTTTATGTCTTAAAGCTTGCAAATAAAGAAGCAGGAGCTGGGTCTTGCTATCTGACCTACTATCTACCTGGCCCTCACCTCAATCTTCATATATCTCTTTAGGAGGACTGGAGAGGACTTGTTTATTTTGAGCCATTATTTATTTTTTTCTTATTATGACAGAAGATTCTTGGCATCTGACAGCATCGTTTGTATTTCCCCAGCAGAATAATTAAATTGAGGCTCAGTTGCTTTTTTTTTTTTTTCCCCAGTGTATAGGCTGTGGGTGAAATGAGCTGAACAGGTTGGCACTGAGTGCTGGCTAGTGTGGGGCTGTAGAGGGACTAGGTATGTTGATGTGGAACACTTTTGCCCTAGATGCACTTGGGAAGGTGGGATTGAAGGCTTTGATAAAACCAGTCAAGCTGAGCTGTCCAGTGTGTAGGGCAACCATGACATGCCTTAGAATCTTAGAGCTGAATGGAGCTATTGGAATGACATAGACCAGGGGTCAACATACTGCAGCTCATGGGTCAAATCTAGCCCACCACCTGATTCTGTGAAGAAAGTTTTATTGGGACACAGTCATGGTCATCTGTTTACATGTTGTCTATAGCTACTTTAAGAGATCCAACAACAGAATTGAGTGGTTGTGACAAATATCATATGGGCTCTAAGGCCAAAAATATTCATTATCTGGTTCTTTATAGATAAAATTTGTTGACCACTGACTTAGACAAGGAGCCCTCACAATTTGTTATGTTAACATTACTAGTCCATTAGGATGCTCTATACAAAGAGGGTTTTCTAGCCAAATACATTTAGAAATGTGCAACTTTACATGCTTGGAGCTTCATATGTGTTACCCTATTGTAGGAGTCACTGTCCATGTGCTCTATATGTTCTGCATACTGTGAGTTCTTGTGGTTCTTGCCTTAGGTTCTTGTTCTGTTATTTTCTTTTTTTCCTGGCCTAGGAAGTTCTTGGGGTAGCCTGCAGGGAAAGCTGGAAGTACCTAAGAGGCAATGCCTTTCACAGCAGACTTCAACCAGTGATGGACAGTAGTTGTGAGAAAATTCTGCAGCTTCTATTTTGGTTTAGAAAACTCTGAGGCATTTCCCACACTGTGTTTTGGAGTTCACCAGGTAGGGTGATCTCCAAGTGCCCATGGTGGTAAAACCTTATTCACAGATCCTGAATTGATTGGCTTTACTCTCCTTAAAAGAGTTGTTGAAATCACCTTCTGAATAAATTATCTGTTCTGATTCTTATTTTACAGTATGCTTCTGGGGGAACCTAAATTAGATACTAATTAAAGAATCTGAGAATTCTGGCAATAAATATCTATGTCTTCTTTCTGGGGCCTTCCAGCCTTTTTCTCATCTAGCTTTTATTTAATTTCTCAGCCTAATTTCTCATATCTCCCTCATATCTTTGTCTTATATTTCATTTGTCATACTAAACTATTTTTTTCCAATATGTTGAACCTGTCATTCTCTTAATGATTTTATTCTCTATTTTTGTTGCCTTGCCAACTCCTACTCATCTTTTAGACCATAGATGAAATGTCATATCTGAATAGTCATAAACAAAACAACACCCAGGCAAGGGTTTGTACTAGGCATTTATTGAACTCCATCATTTCCAGTTTGTGTCTACTGACTCTTCTCTAGGGCTGGGATTTAGCTCAGTTGGTAGAGTGCTTCTCTGCAGTCTCTGAGGTCCCAGGTTCGATTACCAGCACTGCAAAAATGGGAGAAGGACATGGCAATTCACTCCCGAGGCAATCCAGAAACAAACAGCCATTGAAAACTCTACGAGGGTTGCGATGAGTCAGACACGACTTGATGGCACCCAACAACAACAACTCTTCTTTACACCACATAGTTCCAAAAGAACAAGTACCATGTCTGTCTCTCTTCCTTGTTGTGTCCCAGAACCCAGCAAAAGTGCTTCATAAGTATCTGTTGGTGATGCAGATGGAAGGTTAAATGCTTCATATAGCTTTTGTGTTAGAGTAGAGGTGACACACAGTTCTTGGACCAGTTCCTTGGCCAAACTAGCCCTCTTTTCTGCCAGGCTTTGTCCTAGGACTTTCAAGTGTAGTACCAGTTCCCCACCCTTGGTATCCAATCTAGTTCCTTATTCCCCTATCCTTAATATCTAACCAAGTTCCTGTTAGTAATTTTCCATCCACTCTCTCACTCTGCTTCTTGGCTGTTGGTCCCCACTTGTTCCTATTCTTTTCAGAGTTGAGTCCATTCTTTCTCCTCTATCATAACAGACTTGAATAAAGCCTTTATTCCTGCTTAACTTGGAGTTGAGCTCAATTCTGTACTGAAATCTTTCTTCTTTACTGCAATAACTCAAACAAAATTGTTCTTGCATATTTTAACAAATGTCTGGTGCAATTTCTCTTTGATAGGGGACCTGCATCTTTATTTTTGAGCTGAAAGAAAAAAACTCATGAGGAATGGATATTTTTGAGCAGCCTGGAGCTGTACTCCTAAGCCTTGCAGGTACACTTTTCAGGTGCTCTAACTGGAATGAGTCAAAGGGAGGTAGAATTGACAGATACCCATTTCCTGTTGCATTCCTCACTACTCATCTTCTAATCTATTGGAGTCCCAGCACACAGAACACCTTTCCCTGCCTGTTACACACCTGTTCCTGCCTTACAGGTTGTTCGTTTTTAAAAGAAAAGGATGATTCCGTTTTCTCTCTTTCAGTATCTCTAATTGTGAGTCATTTCTCAAAGAATTCCACAGGCTACCTGGAATTACCATTAGGCAGATTTCTGAAGACATCCTGAGTATGTTTTGAGTGTTTATCATGTATAAAATTCTATCCTCAGGACAAGGAATGAGGGGGAGGTTTTTCTCACTTTGGGTTTCTCCCCACAGTAGACCCTCAACAAGGACTTATGTGCACAAAGTTTATTAAAAAGCAATTATAGGAAGCAAAAATGAGCAAGTTGGGAAACTAAATCAAGGAAAGGAGAAAAAGCAATAGACATGTACTAATGAGTAGACTGCCGTGGACAACTGGGGCTTAGTCTCACTGGGGATTTGCCTCATAATCATAAGATATGGGGGCTGGAGGATTTACCAGTTGACTCCCCTCTATCTTGGACAGAAAGTGGCCCCTGAAAGTTTTAATTCTCTTATACCCACAAATTGCACCTGCCTGCTATAGAGCAAACTCCCAGGGCTTCAGAGAAGAAGAAAAATACTTGCCTTTGAAGTAAGAATTGCAGATGTGCTAGAAATAGTGTACTGTGATTTCAGGTGACCTCACGTGTATTGAGAGGGGATTGGCTGGGCATGAGCATCATTTACTGGAGGTGACATTCTGAATATCTAACAACTTGTGTGGTGTGGACACAGACCAATTAGAATAGATGTTAGCTGTGAACATCTGATGTGGACATGCCAGTGAGTACAAGCTGATAATCAACCATGCTGAAAATACACAAATGAATAAAAATTTCAACTTTTGGGCTAGGATTCTCCATGAACAATATGATTTCTATGATCATATAGTATTCCAGAGCTTTTGAATTATGTCCATATTATCAGCTCAAAGCAGTCAAAATAAAGGTCAGAGACTATATGGCCATTAAGTTGGCATTAAGTGTGGTCTCAGGGCACAGACAAATGCCTCCCACTTCTCTTAGTTGCATTGCCTATCTTCAGCTTAATTTCAAAAGGATTCCAGGAGCCAAGAAATCGCAGCTTACTTCCAAGTGGTGATCCCAGAGATTAAAAATGATTTCCATTCTTCACCTTTCCTCGCATCCTGATTTCAGAGAGGATGTGATTGGAAGGAAATCTAGCAAGAACAGCACCTGAGTGATGAGTCTCATTATGGTGCGATTTAATGTCTGATGTCTTCACTATTTCACACATGCTTTTCAAGGGGAATCAAAACTCTTTCCTTGAAGAACAAAGTGTCAGAGAAATCTAAGATCCTTTAGAAACCTTGTGGTTCTTTTCCCACCTTTAATTTCATTATTGATTTTCATTAAGCCCTCCTGAGGCCCCCTGTATACCTAAAGCTTTCTTGCCTTTAAAGAGAGAGATTTTGAGAAAGAGCTAGTCCCAAGCATTTATAGGGCATTAGTAAAGGAGCTTCTTTACTACCCAGCAAGCCCTCCTTCTGCTCCTGAGGGTAAGAGGTCCACAGATTTCCCAGGATTAACCTGTCCTCACTGTGGGCTGCACATCTGTCTGAGGTCAAAGTGCGCTCAGGGTAAAAGGACAAGAAACTGGGTTGAGAAGCAGATGAGGCTGGTAAAGAGATTTTGAGTTTAAAGATGAATCATTGAATTTCAAAATGACTTTATCTTATAAATAAAAATGTACTTCAAAAACATGGCTGGGCTAGCTGAGGCCCAAAAATCAGTAAGAAACAGAAGGGTCCCCAAGTGCTCATGTGGCTTTTTCCTCAGATGTTCACTGCAGGCCCGTGGCTCTGGGTCCTGGTCACATCTATCCTGGTGGTTTTCCCACTTCGTGTGGACTTCATTGGCCCTTAAGCAATGAAGATATTTTGGCCCTTAAGCAATGAAGATATTTCATTCTCTGTGTCTTTGATTTTGAGAATATGCTAGCCATTTGCTGGTTCAGAGATAAACTGGAATGAATGAAATCTTAAGCCAAGATCACTTCTTCACTTTCTTTCATCCTACCTAGCACAGTCTTTGTGACCCAGTATAGCTCACTCACCTACTACTATTGAACTTCTGTGTTTTCTGAAGTATGATGTTGGTCTGTATTCAAGCAAATATATTAATATTCTTCTTGCCACCCCTTCTATCTGAGGACTCATTCATTCATTCATTTGTTCATTTGATATTCTCTAAGCACCTACTATATACCAGACAGTTCCAGGTATTGAGGCTTCTACATAATAAAGGTAGGGCTCTTTTCGAGATCTTTCAGGCCAGTAGACCATGAATTGTTTGACTTGCATGGCACTTTTGAAGCACACATAAAGCATATGTTCATATGCCTAATGTGAAAAGCAGTAAGAAATTGTCAGCTTTTCTCCATCAGCTCCCAGCTCTCCTGGCACAGGCTGGGATTTAGCTCAATTGGTAGAGCACTGCTTTGCAATCTCTGAGGTCCCGGGTTTGATTTCCAGCACTACAAAAATGGGAGAATGATGTGGCAATCCACTCCTGAGGCAGTCCTGAAACAATCAGCCATTGAAAACTCTACTCGGGTCTCTATGAGTCAGACATGACTAGGTGGTACCTAGTAATGTATCCTTTTCTGTGTACTGGACTTGTGCCACAGATTGCCAAGGTCAAAATATGGTGAATAGGAGTAGAAGAGACTTTTTTTTTTTTTTAGCAGCAGTACTTGGTGTTTGAACTGTGGGCCTTGGACATACTTTGCAAGTGCTTTACCATTGGGCTGCACTCCCAGCCCATTATTTATTTATTTTTCACTTTGAGTCAAGGTTTTGCCAAGTTATGTAGGCTGCCTCTGGCCTCGAACTCGCCGACCTCTTGCCTCTGCCTCTTGAGTCACTGGGATTGCAGGTGTGTACAACTATTGCCTGCCAAAGAGACATATTATTAAGGGATTAGAATATCTCCATATGCACAGTAGCATCTTGTTATCATTTCTTTTACGTGAAAGAGTATCAGAATGGGAAGAGATGTGAGGGGACATCTGGTCACAGAGCCCCTTTTTATAAGTAAGGAAAGAGTTGAAGGGAAAGGAGGAGTGGAGATGGGAGTAAAACTCTTTTCTGATCTCCACATCAGTGTCTCCACCATACCACCTGGAATAAGCCAAAGTTGTGTAAATGTTTTCTTTCTCCCAAGGGTTCCGTTGCTCTTTCCTCCCTTCTTCTTTGGCCGCCTTCCCTCCATTTTCACTTTCCTTAAGGAGAACCATGGGCAGTGGCCACACACATTTTAAAATTTCATTGTTGTCCCTCAAAGTAATAAATCTCTGGGAAGCTAAATTAAATGACACAGAGAGGCAAGGAAAAGCATGTAAATTTTTCATAAGCACGAACTAAATCTAACTCAAAGGAAAAGAAGTGGCAATCATACTTAACTAAGAATGGAAAATACAAGTGGACCTGATGGGAGGGGGGAGGGGATCAGCGGGTGGGAGTGGAGGTTGGGGAAGGGGGAAGCGGAGGGGGAACAATGTGGAGGGGTAAAGAGGTATAGGATAAACTCAAAATATAGAATGCAGCTATATGAATAAATGAAGGGAGGGGAAATGAAAACAAAGGAAAAAAAATAAGAAAGAAAAAAATCAATGAGGAAATAACCCATGGTTGCATATGACTGTCATTACTTATTAATTCAAATTCCTACTTTCTTCTTTTCTTCATTTGTTCATCCTGCTCTGTAATATATGCAAAATGATAGATGTTTAAGCAAAACTGATTTAATAGTTGCATAATGGATATATCAAATAACTTACTACTCTGTACCACCTAACATTTATATCCAAAAAAAAAAAATTGAACAACCCCTCCAACCCCCCCGTAACCCAAATTTGTCTTCTTTTGGGGTCTAGGCATGTGAAATACTGCTTCTTCTTCCTTTTCCTCTTGTTGGTTTTAGAGAATAATTTGCTATAATTAGGTATAAACCCCAAACACTGGCAAGATTCTCTGAAGCTAGAGTGTGAGCATGAAGCAAGCCTGGGTTGTAGTCCTGGGATTGCTCAACCACTTACTGCCCTCTGACTCTGGGTAAGCCACTCAACATTCTGACATTTCCTTCTCTCTAGTGAAATAGAGATGATAATACTAATCTCCTACAGATATGTAGGGAAGTAAGTAAATTACCACACAACAGTACTTGAGTATAGTTAATGTTCTGTAAGGGACAGCTATTAACTAAGACAATGGTAATAACAATTTGTCTAAAATTAGATGAAATGCCTTTTGAAGTCTTACAACAACTTTTTAAGGAAAAGAAGCCCATTTCTGATCCCAAACTTGTATTTGAAAAAACATGAGGTTCACTCAGAAAGGTGGAGGACTTTGTCAGAGTCACACAGCCAGTGTGGGACCAGAACCCAGGTCACCTTTCTGCCTAATTCTCTAGGTCAGTGATTTCTCTAGGGATATAGATGTCCCAGCTACACAGTCAGAAAATTTACACAAAGTGGGAGAAATAAAGACTACAAATGTCTTCTAGTTCAGGAGTCCCCAACCCCTCCCCAGTAACCTGCTAGTAACAAGGTTGCAGAGCAGGAGGTGAGTGAGCAAGCGTCATCTGTATTTGCAGCTGTTCCCCATTGCTCGATTTACACCTGACAGTCCTTCAGTCTATGGAAAAATTGTCTTCCACGAAACTGGTTCCTATTGTTAAAAAGGTTGGGGACTGCTGCAAGTAGTTATACTTCATCTTTTGCCATCAAACAAGGAAGAAAACATTTTTATGTCACTGCTTTTTAGATTCAGAATTGTGGATAAAGTATTGAGAACTTGTATAGAAATGCATGGTGTTCCTCCAGGGAAGGTTTTTTCAAAATGAAATAACATGCTCAAAGGTCTAGAAAACATTTTCAAAACTCTGTTTTGCTACCTTCTGAATCTGATTATTTAAAAACTTTTACCCCGTAATGGATCAAAGAGAAATGTGAATCCATGTGTCCGGTTTGAAAAGAAGAGGGTATGACAAGTCTCTCAGGCCTGAAATCCTTGGGTTAGTCTTTCACTGTCAGTCAGCTGGGCCAGCCTTTGCTGCATTCTGTGGACTGCTCTCCCCAAGAGCTCTCATTTGCTCCATTGGTGCCAAAGGTCAGCTGAGGAGCAGGGCTCCATTAGTTCTCTTCCAGCCTTCTCTTTTCTTATGAAGAACTATTTAAAGCACAAATCCTGGTCTCATACTTGGACCAAATTTTAGATGCTTAAATAAAGAAAATTACGGGTTCTAGGACTGGGTGTGTTTCTGTCATGCTTAGCAAATTGCAAGGGTGTCACAGCTCTTGTATAGGAGTATCTTGGCTATAATCACAGGAAAACTTCCCAGGGAGACTCAGGTTAGGTTCTTTTATAAAGTAACAATGCATAGAAGGTTTCACTTGGAGTAATGAGTGAAATTGTGCCATGGGGACACTTTTGCTCATCCCATGTTTGAGAAGCAAATAACGTCTTTCTAGCCTAAGCCTGCAACCATACCACTGTGGGATCTGATCTCGTCAGATCTTGGAAGCTAAGTAGGGTCAGGCCTGGTTAGTACTTGGATGGGAGAACGCCTGGGAACACCAAGTGCTGTAGGCTTGGGAGAAGGACCTGGCAACGCACTCCCAAAAAACAATCAGCCATTGAAAATACTGTGAATACCATAGAAGCAGTAACAGTACTGTTTGCTGTTGTATGTAGGGTCACTATGAATTGGATACCAACTCTATGGCACCTAAGAATAAGAAGTCTAAGTTATGGATTTTGTTCTAAAGATTCTTACAGTTTCCTCAATCAATCATTTGTCTCCAGTTTCTCCCTTTTTTGAGAACTTGTCTACATCCTCTTTGATGAGTCAGTTCTCAGGGTGGCTGTTGAATGGGCATGTGACCCGTGTCCTTGACCTCAGGCAATTGGATCAGGAGCAGTACCTACTCACACTCAACTGAGTTCTCTTTCTTGAGGACTGGGGACTGGTGTTGGGGCTTCAGAGATGCTATTGTTTATTGAATATTTCATGAGAAAAGGAAAGCCAGCCATCAAGACATTGTGCTTGGCTCTTGTATGAAGAAATGGAAAGAATTGATCAGGAGAGAGAGGGAGAGGGAGAGGAGGGAGAGGGAGAGGTGGGGGGGAGGGAGAGGTGGGAGAGGGAAAGTGAAAGCAGAATAATGACCACATGCAGAGAGAAACAGAGACAAGAAACCAACTGTTTAAAAAGAGACTAAAAGAGAAACTTCACCTTTGCTTTCCATTACTGTTTTTAGTATTTTGTGAGCACCTGTTGCATTCTTTGCTTTTTATTTTATGCCCTTGTTTATAAATATAACCATTCTCTTTTTCCTTTGTGTGTGTATGTGTGTATAGTTGGAGTGGATTTTGCTCCTTGCAACCTAGGGATCCAAGGACAGATTTGCATCAAAGTCTCATTTATTAATAACATTTTCAATATGGCATCCTTTAAAACAGAGTAGTGCTCATAGAAGTGGAACTTCTATGATCTAGTGTCTTAGCATCATGCTCCTTATCTGTCACTGATGCTTTAACATGTACATGTGCTTTTGTTCTGTTTTCAATCTTTGCACCAGGCTAAAACAGTTTCTATAATTGATATTCCCTCAGAGGAACATGACTTTCCATCTGGGATGGATATTTAACAATTCTTGCTGGGAACCCAGAGGATTGGAATGACTCCAAGATTCTTCATCATGCCATTGGCCAGTCTCTTATTTTTCTCTCTCTGAAAGATGTGAATTTGACCTTTTCATTGGTCACCAACATTGCCATATTCAGCTACTTGTGAATGAGACACAAAGGGCTTTGAGGGAGGACAGCCCACAGAGTTCTATTTGAGGAATGCCAAATGGTTCCCCAGGGCCCAGCTGGTACTGATATATCTTGCCCAGTGCCTGAAATGTGCACATCTATTTTTATTCAGTTATAATATTATTGCTCACAACACAATCTACTATTAAAACAAAATTAACATTGTCCTTAGGTAGGACAGAGAACTCTAAACCTGTTGTGTGACTTTGGGAAAATCATAACCTCTGTGCTTTAGTTTCCTTATCTGTAAGATGGTAATTGTTGTTGTTGTTAGGTGCCGTCGAGTCAGTATCCAACTCATAGCGATCCTACGTACAACAGGCGAAACACTATTGTCAGTGCTTCTCTGCTGTTCATAGGGTTTTCAATGGCAGAATGATTTTTGGGAGTGAGTTGCTGGGTCTGTCTCCCAAGCCTACAGCACCTGGTGTTCCCAGGCCGTCTCCCATCCAAGTACTAACCAGGCCTGACCCTGCTTAGCTTCTGAGATCTGATGGGATCGGATGCCACAGGGCTATGGCTGCAGGCAAGATGGTAATAATTGTAGTAATAATATCAGCTTCAAAAGATAGTTGTGGGTGTTAAATGAGTTTCTATTTGTTAAGTCCCAGTGACTGACACATAGTATCATCCCTATGTTTGTCTGAAAAAAAAAAAAAAAGAAAGAAGAATCATTCTTCTGTCTTTCCCAATTGATTGTAGACAAACAGCTCAAGGCAGGAAGACTTTGAAAGATGGACATAAAGAACTTTCTTTAATCTTTTTCCCTTCTTTTGTTAGATAATTGAGTTTGAATGCTCCTGATGGACGTATGCAGCTCCTGTTGAAGTTGTGGATAGAAGGGAAAGTCTGGGGTTTTTCCTTATGTGGTCTAAGCTCTTGAACTGAGGTCTGCGGTTTGGGAAGGAAAGAGCCAAGGAGCTGGGTTTGGTGGATTTGGGACACTACTGAATGAGATAATGCTGCACCAGACCCAGGGTTATTAAAAGAGTTATCTCTTTGAAAAAGGTTTTCTTAGTACGTGTTTGTGAGTCTACACTGTTGATCTGGGAAGAAAATGGGAAATGAGAAGATATGGGAAGTTTTTTTTCCCCCTGAAGTAAGAAGATTTATTTCTTCCTTAAGCAACATGTCTGTGTTTGTCTGGAGTTTTGCTCCAAATTGGCCTCCCTCAGGACCCAGGCTGATAGAGCAGCCTGCAATGGGGCCTGTTGCCAGCTACTGTGGCCCAGTTATGGAGAATGGCAGATTGGGCGCAGGCTCTCAAAGCTTCCACCTGGAAGTGGCACGCATCACTTCAGCTCAGATGTCACTGGGTAAAGCTTGGGCACACTCAACAGTAAGGAAGCAGAAAAGTACAGTCCTGCCATATGTTAGGAGAAACAGGACTATTTGGTGACTGGCATAATAATACCTCCACATTTACATGTGTGCTATAAACTCCCACAAGGTAAAGATTGTGAATCTTCCTCTTGGTGCTGCTCTAAGCACCAGCTGGCAGTAGAAGCATGATAAATGTGAGGTGGTGGAATCACTGTAGAGCATAGCATGTAACTGGAACACAATTGGAATAAGGCCACAACACTTGGTCCTCTGTTATCCCCTGCCTTTTGGCACCTCTCTCCTTTCCTCCTGCTGGGATTCTGACTTGGAAATTGATTAACTGGATGATGGTGAATCATCGTTTAGACACTCTAAATCTCAGTTCCTGCAGCTGGAAAATAGAGGTGTTTGTAGTCCTTTGTAAAGATTGAGTAGGAAGGCACGTGTGAAGGCATATAGTTAGGAAAGGCTTGTAGGTCTGGTTGGTGCCCAGTACCCTCTCTGGGAGTCCTTGGGTGCCCATTACCATGTGCTGAGCTGCCCATTGGAGGTCTATAGTCTTCAGGCAAAGCCCTACATGAATAAAAGCCTTTGTGAGAGTCCTATAGATTTGGGCATGGTGAGCGTGTGCGTGTGTGTGGGGTGGGGGGGAGGGAGGGAGGGAGGGAGAGGAAGAAGGAGAGGGAGAGAGGTTGATTTAAATGCAGGAATAGAAGATCGGCCATGGGAGAGGGGTGTGGGTTTTCAGAATATGACTACTTTTACATCATAACCTTAAGGTTGGTAAAACCATGGTCAGATTACAAAGATACTGAGGCTTATTTTAAAGTCAGGTTTGTCTACATATAATTCATAACTCACAAACAGTAAAATTCACCCTTTTCAGTGTGCAGTCCTAAGAATTTGACAAATTCATGGAGCCATGTGACCACCACCACAACCAAGATAGAGAACATTTCCATCCTTCTTAAAAGTTCATGTGTGCCTTTGTACACAATTTCATTTCTCACCCATAGCCCTAGCAAACACTGATCATCTATTTTTTTTGCCGTTTACAGAATGTCAGCAAAGCTTCTCTACTTTTGAACCCAGGTCAGGTGATAAACTCTTTTAGCATCTTATACCTAATTGTAGCTAATTAATTGCCATAATTATAATTATACTGCATTTGTAATCAATTAAAAAATTAATCCAGTATCTATCTCTTCTACTGGAATACTGTAATCATATTGGAGAGAAGGGATTGTCCAGCTATTCATTAGTATATGTTCAACATTGAATGAATGAATGAATAAATGAGTGACTCAATGTCTATAAGAAAAATGCTCCAAGTTACTATTAGCAAAAGCAATTTGACATTCACTGATATTCAACCTATTGTGTTGTAAAGCATTATAAATGTACTGTTCAAGCATTTCTGAAGACCAAGTAGAAACTTCTGGAGTTATATTGGGTCTGAATATCATCACTCCAAATGATTCAGATGCATAATCAGTATAATCAATTAATTACAAATAAGATGAAAAATCATTAATCACTTAACATTTTTCCCATTATTTTATCTAATCACATATTTAAAGCTATTCATTTCACAGTTTTTACATTCCATATATTCTGCAATAGATCTGACATGACAGTGATGCTTAGGAGCAGAATCATGAAGTCCTCAAAATCAAGCTTATTTTCTGTGTGCTCATCAGGTTCAGAAAGGATGTCTTGGTATTTTAGCTTGGTTTCTTGTCCCTGTGAGAATAAAGAAGAATAAGTAAAATCCTAATTCCTTGTGTAAAATTTGTGTTTATAGATGATAACAGCAATAATAAACATACTGGTACCAATAACAACATGGCTAGCACTACCAATCAAGCACCGTATGAAATCTTTTCATAGGTTTTTTTCACTGAACATAGATATGGTTAAGTTTTCATATTTTTAAAGTATAGTATCTTTGTGATTGGGAGTATCTTTTGTGTGTTCATCTGAACTGTAAAATTTTACAGAAATATAGAATAAACTATGCTGAAAGAAGGCTTACTTTGAAGATTGCTCAGCATTTAGTTTGATTGTAACTCAAATCCAAGTTCATAGTCATAAACAGATTGAAGGAAAACATCTGAATCACACATGAATAGGGAGGCTTTTAGTTTAAAATCAGCTTGAAACTATGGCGTTAAAACACAAAGGCCATTTGACTCACTCTAATAGTGATCCGTGTTTGTGTTTAGTTTTGTCCTAAATTGTCACTCACACGCTAGCTGTACAAATGTATCACACAATGATTGAGGCACTTTTGGGATGATGGTACATTCTTTTTATAGGCTTTGACTCATTCTTGTTTCTCTAGGCCAGCTCTCTGCCAGAGGTCATTCCACCAATGAGAATCAAGGGAGCATTCCATCTCTGTTTAGAAAGGGTCAGATTCCAAGACAAAGGACAGGACTATACCAGTGGAACAGTGCATTATTTGCTCAAAGGTTAAAGATGTGTGTAGGTCTGTCTTCTCTCTTTGCTCTACATACTGTGAGATCACAGAGCTGACCAAAGTCTAGGAGATCTAGTCTTCCTGGGTAGGACCAGTCATCTTGTTTTTCTATCTTCTTAGCAATGTGTTTAGGTACTAGTTCTATCATATCTGACTAGTGGTAGGGGTTAAGATCCCAAATATTTGTATTTAGGTCAATGAGAAAGCAGATGTTCCCCTTAGAACTCAGGCCTCAACCAAAACGTCCTATGTAGTTTACCAGAGAACTCCACAAGATAGGTTAGGAGAAAGCCCAGTTAAGGATTGAAATGGGTGCTTCCTGTCTTTTCCATTGACTCCTATCATGCGCCTGCCATAGGGAATCTCACAGAGCTGGGAATTTGGCCAAGGTAGCATTCTGACATTACATG
Organism: Pedetes capensis; assembly: GCA_007922755.1. NCBI lineage: Eukaryota > Metazoa > Chordata > Mammalia > Rodentia > Pedetidae > Pedetes > Pedetes capensis. The sequence continues at coordinate 29,942 of VMDO01009872.1, forward strand.
TTGGGCAATTAAATAGTCACCATTAATCTTGAAAATGCTGCCGTTGAGTCCCCTGAAATATGGCTCTGCTTTCTGGTGCCTGCCATTTTGAGTAGAAGGCAGGATTATACTTAAGTCTAGATGTGTCTGATGCAGGAATTGGCTGCCTTTCTGGGGTTAGTCTACACTGAGGGATGTGAGGCTAAAGGTATTTTTTCTAATGACTGGTTTTAATTTTTTCCCTCTGATGTTCTCAGATGGATGACAAATTACATCCAGATGATGGCTGTTAGTACTTGGATGGGAGATGGCCTGGGAATCCCTTGGGTGCTGTAGGCTTGGGAGGACATGGCAGCCCTCTCCTGAAATAATGAGCCATCAAAAACACTATGAATTACAGAGAAACTCTGATGTAGTGATGGACATGGCACAGTGTTTAGTAGTATTTCCTTCTGTTGTACATAGGATTGCTATGAGTTGGACCCAACTTGGTGGCACCTAATGACAACAATGATCCTTCCACTGGGTCCTCATTTCAGGCTTGTTTAAAAGTCCTCTGAAGATCTTCTGAGCCTCTAGGTAAGGGTCTGTTTTTCTTTTGGGGACATGCCATTTATTTTGGTTATTTATTCAGATGTTACAAGATTTTTTCATACCTCCTTTATTTAAAGACCCCCTCAGTTTATCTCATCAAATTCTGCCTGATATTTTTGCATAAAAATAGCTTTTCCTTAAAAATATTTTAAAAGTAATGCATGCATAATATAAAACATTTAGAAAAATATTTTAAAGAACAATGTAAACATAACTGTTTACCCCATTACCCAAAGATAGTTAACTTATTAACATTTCTTTCCATTTTTATGCATATCACATTATGCGTACATATGTGCACACTTTTGAAATAATCAGATTCACGGGAAGTTGTACCCTTTATTCAGCTCCTCACAGTGGGTGACATCTTATATGACTTAGTAGACTAAAACCATATATATATGTTTGAGGCATGATCAAAAGCTATGGTGAATGTTTAAATTAAAAAAAGTTATTACAGTAAAAGACACTTTGCCATTAATCCCCCTCAAAATACTCCATGTGACTTTGAACATACATATCACATTGTTCTTGCTACTTTCTGAAGCAGTCTGGAAATCCTCTTTTATGAGTTCCTTTTGTTTCATCTGTCATCATGACAATGTTCCCTGTCACATATCACTTCTGGTGTGGCAATTTCTGTCAAATAAAAACTTTATGGTATGTCCTCATCCTCCTTATTCACCAGATCTGGCACTGGGTGACTTCTGGGTCTTCTCCAAATTCAAAATGGCCATGAAAGGTAAATATTTTGAATTAGCTCAGGACATTTAGGCAGACATGACAGCATAACTAAAGACACTCATGAAGGAAGACTTCTAGAATTATTTCAAAAAGTGGCAAGAATGATGGCATAAGTGTGTTTGAAGCCAGGGGGAGTATTTTGAGGATGAGTAATGCCAATGTGCCTTTCACTGTAATAATTTTTTTATTTAAACATTTACTGTATCTTTTAATCATGCCTTGTATATACATATGTGTGCATGGATATAGAGAATTGGTTTTTAAATATATCAGAATACATATAGAATCTTAGAGATAACTTCTGTATTTTTTGTTCTTCTGCCTATCAATAAATATTAGTAGTTTAGGCTCATATGAAGCCTTCTTTTCTTCTTACACATTTTCTTCAAGCCAGTATTTTCCAAACTATGAACATATACTGGGATGAATGATAGAATGTAATGTAATTTTAGATGATGTGAGAATAAATATTAAATAAAAATTTATAGTCATATATTTTTACTATAATCTTCCACTTTTGCCCCCTGAATTCATATTTAGAACATGATGAAGTTTCATATATAATAAATTTACTTAGGTATAGAGAAAATGTAAGAAAAAGTTAAAAGTAAATGATAATATAGGCTGTAGGCAGATGTATACCTGTATGTGATTTAGGTTATTCCCTTTAGATCAGTGAATGTTTATATGCTGCCAATTCTTTTTCCTATATTTCAAATACAGATCTCTATCTTGACCTGCCAACTCTTATGCCTTTTGCTGAGCTCCCTGCCTTGAATATTCTATGGTCATCTTATAAAACCAACAAATCTTCATGGAAGTCATCATCTCCTTTCTACTCCTGCCTCCTCAAATCTGCTTATTTTCCTGTCTTTTCTCCTAGAAATGGGACCACTACTCATTTCTTCCCTAAGTCAGAAACTGGGGTCTCATCGTTTGCTGTTCCCATCCTTCACCTCTTATAGTTAGTCAATTTTCAAATCCTATTCATTCTGTTTTCCAAATGACTCTCCTATTTGTCTGTTTTCCTTCATCTTCACCACTCTAGGCCAAACCCTTATCACCTTTTGTTTGGATTGCTTCTCCACAGTTACTCCTTTCCTTCTTATCCCATCCCTTACATGCACCTCCATCTGTTTTCTGTACCATACTTGGTATAATTTCTCAGACTTTGACTTAGACACCATTTCTCCTCCATCTCTCAGGCTATGCCTCTCCAGACTTCTGCAGCCTCATCTTGTGCTTTCTACTTCCCACTCTCTTATCAACTACTTACTTACTTCTCTTCTTACTTACTTCTCTTCCCACTTTCTTCTTATCAACTACTTACTTCCAAGTCATTGGCTTGCCTCAGGGCCTTTGCATATGCCATTCCCTCTGCATGGAATACCATCATTCTTACTCTTCTTTGCATCACTAACTTCTGATCATTCTTCAGACCTGAGCGGTACCTTAATTTTCCAGGAACCATTCTTTGACCATTTGTCCCAAGAGGGTCCCTCTGTTTTAGCTTTTCATTGCATGTTCTACTCTTTTCAAGTATTTCAAGTATTTCAAATGACTTTTTTCAGAATATTTCTCTACTGGATTGTTAGCTTATTCATTACATTAATTCCTGTGTCCAGATCACTGCCTAGCATGCAGTAGGTGCTCAAAAAACATTTGTTCCTTGAATAATAGAGGCCTTGAGCTGGGGTTGGTGGCTCTTTGGTGTGGCTTTTGTTTATTCATGCAGATTAATTCTCTTACCTCTGTGAAATTCCTAAATTGGGTTTGTATCAGGTATTTGGCAGTAGCTTTTCCAAGCTTACCATCAGGGTCACAAGAGTTTCTGAAAATCAGAGCTGTAGTGGCAATGGACTTTTCCAGATTTGAGCCCTCCTTCAAAGCTGTGAGAGAAGCAATGTGCAATGTATTATCCTGTGGGCTTAAGCATAAAACAGATTGCATGTACGACATGGCATTGGGTGATACTTTCTTCTGTTAATATAGAGGGTCATATGAGTTGGAACTCACTTCATGGCACTTAACAATGACAAAAGAAGAAATAACCCTTTCCCCACACATGGGGCTGTATCTTCCAATGAAACTGCGGGGAACCGTCCTGAAGGGTATATATCACTGTGACCTAGTCCTTGGGCTCTTACCTCTTATCTGCGAGTGGGTCATGGGGAGTGTCTGATCCTATATCTTTAAATACTAGAGAACAAAAGTTTCTTTAGTAGCAATTAGAATTAGTGGAAATGGGGTGGTATTTACCACTTGCTTGCCATATGCCCTTGGGAAAACATCTCACCTCTAAGTATTGGTTTTCTGGGCTATAATTCCATTCAGTTATTCAACAAATATTTATGGAGCACCTACTGTGTGTTGGGTTCAGCTTTTCATATTCAGGATACCTCATGGGGCTTATATCTTATGTCAGATTCAGCATCACTTCATGTGGCTATGATAAAAAAGAATGATGTCCGGGGCAAAATACTTGATATAGTGGTGGATAAGAGGTCTTGCCCTCAAACACTGATCTCCCAGCTGTGTTCTCTGGTTTAGCCTACTTGATAGCACATTACTAATTATTCCTTTCCAGTGAGTAGCACTAGGTGAGCACAGAGAAATGCCCAGAGTGCCATGAGAACAATTCTATGCTGGGTTTTCTTATTCACCAGTACATCTGCAAGTATAGGACTTGATTAAACTTTACAGCTATCCCACGTTTGCCTTTTTCTCCAATTAGAAAGCAATCTCCATGAGGACAAGGGTCATATCTTCCCTTTTATCCTTATATTCCTAGTGATGAGCACAAATGTCTGCTACATAGTACGTGATACTAAATGCCGTTGAATGAATAAGAGGGAAATAAACACAAAATCTCACAGCTTTCAGCCCAGGTAGGGTTCAAAGAATGATATCCAGCCAGAATAAAGTAAATTTTGTATTGGGCATTCCCTGTGTGCTTGGTACTTCTCTAAGACTTAGCACACGGAGGTGACAAAACTAGGTGTGACCTCTGTTCACCTATATCTTATGATCTAATAGAGAAATAATAATCAAGAGGATATTTATGTATGTGCATATGAATTTGTTTTATATGTATTTAGTAGTACATGAATAATCCAGATTTCCTCCATCCTTTCTAGAATTTGATATTGTCACTATTTTTTATTTTATCTATTTTTGATAGGTATGTAGTAATACCTCAGGATGGTTTTAATTTGCAGTCCTAATGGCTAATAAGCTAAAATCTTTTCATGTGTTTCTTTTATGTCTATACATCTTTCCTCATGAAATGTCTGTTGATGTTCATTAGTGGATTTTGCCTATTTTCTAACTGAAATTTTTAAATCTTTGAGTTTTGAGAGTTCAGTACCTATTTAAGATACAAGTCCTTTATAGAATGTGCGATTTGCAAATATTTTCTTCCAGTCTGTAAATTATTTTTTTATCTTCCTAATGGGGTCTTTTGCAGGGATAATGTTTTTAATTTCGATGAAGTCCAGCTTATCAATATTTCTTCTTATGAAAAAAATTGTTCTATATTTTTTCTAAAATTTTTTAAAATTTTATGTTCTATATTTAAGTCTGTAATCCATTTTAAACTATTTTTTTATAAGGTTTTAGACTTAGGTTGAGGTTAATATTTGTTTTACCTGGGATGACCAATTGCTTCAACACTATTAGTTGAAAAGGCAATCTCTCCTCCATTGAACTACTTTTGTACCTTGGTGAAAAATCAGTTGGGCTGCGGGCGTGGTGGTGCACGCCTGTAATCCCAGTGGCTCAGGAGGCAGAAGCAGGAGGATTACAAATTCAAGACCAGAGGTAGTCCGTGTAATTTAGTGAGACTATGTCTCAAAAAAAGTAAAAAAATGGGCTGAAGGTGCACCTCAGTGGTCTAGCATTTGCAAAGCATGCAAGTGTGAGGCCCTGGGTTCAAATCCCAGTAACACACACACACACACACACACACACACAAATCAGTTGGGCATATTTGTGTGGGTCTACTTCTTGGCCCTATGTTCTGTTGTATTGATCTTGTGCCTGTCCTTCCAGTGATACTTCACTGTCCTGACTACCACAGTGTGAACAAAGCCTTACCACTGAGGAGGTGATTCTTTGCTTTATTCTTTTTCAAAATTGTTTTGGTTATTCTAGGCCCTTTCACTTTCCAAATAAAACTTAGAATAAACTAGTCTGTGTACAAAAATGATGCTGGAATTCTAATGGGAATTACGTTAAAACTATGGAGTAATTTGAGGCAAATCAGTGTCTTTACTATGTTGACTTTTCCATTTCATGAACACAGTATTTCTTCCTCACTATGTCATTTCATAAATGAAGAAAGGATATATCTTGCTGAAAGAAGACAGCTTGTAAAGTGTCAGAATTTGAATTTGAAATGTTGAAAACATAAGCCACATGAACACAAGAATTTTTTGCTTGTCTTGTTTCCTTTTGAATCCACAATACTTTGGACAATGCCTAACACAGAGCAGGTGCTTCATAAATATTTGTTGCATGAATGGCTGTAAAACCTGTATCTTCAACTTTTTCTTCTTTGATTTCCTCCTGGGTTTCAGATTCTCAGCTGTATGCTGGTTTTGACTTGTGCTTTACAATCTCTGACTTTGGTATGCCTGTCCAGTAGCTGACACCCCATTTCCCCAGAACTTCACCTTCAAATAATTCCTTGCTTCTTTGGCATCTGTGTTTAGCTCTTTCTTCCCCCATCCTAAGCTACCTCCCACCTCTGCCATGCTCAGGAAACCCACATTTAGAAATGAAATCCTCTCAATTGTCTAGGAGATGGGTGTGTTTCTTTTTTTTTTTTTTTAATGAATTTAAGAGGCTGACTGAAGATGAACTGTTTAAACATAGTCTTACCTTTAAGAAGCAAATTGTTTGGAGGAAACATATGAATTACTTAAGAAGGAAATACTTCTCTAATTTAGATCAGTTGATTTATTAATTAATAATCAAGAATACCTAGGTAGGGCTTTAAGATTAGCTGCTCTACTGAGATATTTCTTGTAGAACGGTAGTCACTGGCTCTCTGCTGAGTGTGCCCTCCTGGTGAGGAAGGAGTGGATTTTCTGACTCTTGAGTGAGTTTGCAAATGATAAACACTTTCCTTTGTTACTACATATGTGCCAGGTGCCTTTCAAACATAATCTTATTTAATCCTTCATAAAACCTGCAGAAGTGGTACTATTTTTTTGCCTTAGTTTTACATATTGGAAACCTATGCATGGCAAGATTAAGAATCTTAAGGTCACATTGCTAAGAAAGGAGAGATGAAGGATTTGAAGGACTGTCTGACTTAAAAGCCAATAGAAAAGTCAGCTACTTTGGAATATGTCTTTCCAAGGTCATCCTCATGGTGGTTGTGGAATCCAGACATTTCTAATCCTCTGGTGAAGTTCTGGTCTGGCTGCACTCTGAATTGGGACTCCATCTGGACTAGCCAACTTCTCATTTTTCACCTACATCTCTTTGAAAAAAATAGCATGCATTTTCTCCCGACTATAAAATAGCATATGTTCACGGTAAAAAACAGAACTAGAAAATATTTAAAGTAAAAAATAACAAAAATCTTTGTCCTACCAACATTGATGATATTTTACAAGACTTTTTAGTTTCCTATTTTTATGGTTTGGTTCTTCTGTTAATGAACCTGGTAGTTGCCTCCTAACTTTTTCACTGCCTGCTTTGTATACTTGTGAACTAGTATGTGAAAGCACATTGTAAAGGGCTTAGTGGATTTAGAAATGCAAGGGATTGATGTTTTTCTTTTGCATCTTTTATTACCTCTCTTGATTCTGGAAAAGAGAGGGAGGAGGAGCAGCTCAACCAGGTTTCTTCATGTTGCCCTCTTCTTCTATGTCCTAGCCCACTGAACTGAGTATCGAACTATGTGCTATTCTTGCAAACTCCATTTTTCCAACAAGTATTTATCAGCAAACATTTTTAACCAGGCCTTGTGCTAGTTCTGGGTATAGAACAGTGGGTAACATTGAAAGAACAATTTCTGACTTCTTGGAGCTTGTATTCTAGGGGGCAATAGTAATGAATGATTTTGCAGCTCATACTCTATGTGTCAGTCACTCCTCTTGAGATGGATATATCTGATTCAACTCATTTAATTCCTATGTTGGTAGAGGTAGGTCCACTGTGTAGATAAGGAAACTGAGGCACAGAGAGATTAAGTAGCTTACCCAGAGTCACACAATGAATCTAGTTCCTCAGTTTGATGCATACTACCTCTAAGTGTTTTTTTCAGGCAATGTATTCTGCAGGGCTCTTTCCCAGCCTCCCAAACAGGGTGATGTGTTCCTCCTTTGTGCTTTTATGGTTCCCTAACCATAACCTCTCCATAACCCTTATATTGAAGCATTCTATTTATCTGTCTTAAGTATCTTCTAGATCAGTGTTGCCCAAAAGTGATATAATACAAGCCACATGCATAATTTAAAACTTTCTGGTAGTCACATTAAAAAGACTAAAAAGAAACAGGTAAGATTAATTTTAATAATATGTGTTATTTAACCAAATATTTAAAAATACTATTATTTCAACAGGTAATCAATATAAACAAGTTATTAAGAAGCCGAGCACTGTGGCACATACCTGTGATCCCAGTGACTCTGGAAGTAGAGGCAGGAGGATTGCAAATTGGAGGCCAGAAGCAGGCTGTGTAACTTTGCAAGACCCTATCTCAGGATAAAAAATAGTAAAGGGGTTGGGGGTGCAGCTCAGTGGTAGAGCACTTGCAAAGTGTACACAAGGCCCTGGGTTTAGCCCCTAGTACTGCAAAAAACCAAAATAACAACAACAAAAATTATTAGAGATTATATATATTTTTTCCTACTAATTCTCTTAAATGTTATACATCTCAATTCAGACTAATCATTTTTCTAGTGCTCACCAGCTCCATGTGGCCAGTGTCTACCATACTGGATAGTGCAGTTCTAGACTATAGTTCTTTGAGGAAAGTTACCAATTTTAGTTATTTTTGCATTTGTTCTCAGGCTCTTATGTGTTGTAGGTTTCAGTATACATATATGTTAAACCAAACTGACTTGAACTTGAGAGCAGTTTCTGCCTCTTCCTCCTGCCCTGCCTGAGAACACAGAACACTAAACATTAAGCACTTGATTTAGTGGGTTCCTAACAGTTTAGTGATGTAGAAACACCAGTCTTATTATAGTAAGGTGTCAGAGTTGCCTCATTTTAGAATTTTTTCTAATATCAGTTACTTTTACAAATGGAAAAGTGAAGACCCTCAGGACAGAAGTTATTTGCCCAAGCTTATTTATGTAGTGTATGGCAGAACCAACAACTAGTAAGGTCTCTAGTCTCTACTCTCTAGGCTTGTAGTTTTCTTAATATTCCAATATTTCTCAAACTTTTCACTACAAATCTACCGTGGGTGTTAGAGGTACATATGCACTTACCCTACATCCCTGCTCCCCAAATGCTCAAGGACATAAACCCAAGTAGCTTGCAGAGAAAATGTGGGTGTGATTCCATGATCTGTCTATGTTTGATTTCACTGAGAAACACTTAAAATTTCTTACAATTGAACAAAATACATTCTAGGAAGATGAATCATGTTTATCCTGTGGTTTCATAAGTAATGGGAATAAATGTGGATCAATGGTCCAGTTTAAGGAGTCTGGTGTTAGGAACAGTGTTGATGGGGCAGCAGAGGTGATATGATTATAATCTCCCCTCACATCCCAAATGGAGACATTCTGTTAGTAATGTGCTGAAACAGTAATGTGCTGAAAATACCTGAAATTATGTAAATTTTTGAAAAAATTGGAGATCTGTTGTGTTGTGACAATGTAAAAATAATATTTTCAGCAAGATGGCAACTTATTTAAACAAAGATAATAAGCACCTCTTCTGTAGAAACTCACCAGCCATCTAGGAAAAAAAAAAAACAACTGCAGTGAGTAAAGCCCAGCTGTGCTTGCTGCTCTGTAAACATGTTAAGCCACACATTTTGAAATGAGAATCATCCAAGTATATGAATGTTTGTTCTTATGCTGTCATTTTCATGGAAATGCTGTTCTAAAGATATTTTACCTAGAAATTTGAATTCCAAGTGCAAATAGTTAACACTTTGGGAGTTGGCCACACCTTGTTTTCACTCAGTCAACAGGAGTGATTGGAAGTTAATCGCATCCTAAGTTCTACTGAACATTTATGAATCAGATACTGATAGTCCTGCTATGGATATCCTGAGGATGCTGCCCATGGAGAAGCAACTGGATGGGAAAAGCACTGAATTAGGAGTCAGGGGATCCAGCCTCATTTTAGCTCTGCCTTTAATGGAATGTCTAAATTTGGGCAAGCTAATTCCTATCACTAGACCACAGTTGCCAGATCTTCAAAAAGAGCTTCATTAATGTTTGGTGATTTATCTACAAGTTTCTCACATGTCTAACATTTTATAATGTCTGTATTTTTTAACTCTTGGCATGCTGTCATGGTAGAGGAGAGAGACACACATCTCAGTCATCCATGCCTTACCTTTTATTGAAGTCAGTTGCTTGGATATTGAAATGCTGCCAACAAAATAAAAAAAAAAAAACCCCGATGATTCTTGGAGTTTGAATACTGATAGCCACATCTAAATCAAAGCAATATGATTTTTAAATGATTGCTTTTCAGTAAATATTTAACACTTTAGTGGAATAGCCTTCTGTCTACCAAGGTCTTTTTATCTCTTGCCACATAGCATAGTGGTGCTTGACCATGGCTGGCATCGAGCCAACATATTCCTATCTTCCTTCCTGTTATGTGGCCATGTGACTAAGTTCCTTCAACTGGAAAAGAAGCAGAGGAGAGGAGAATACCTTCTGTGTAAGCTTCTCCATTATTTTCCAGCTGGCTAAGATAGAAGTTATCAGGAAGACTTTGCAAGCCACTTCTTGAAGATGGTGAGGCCGCCATCATCCTGTGTCCCTACATAGCTTCATGGAATAAAACTGCCACAGACTTGGAGCTCCAGGTATGAACTGTCACTTGAAAAAGAAAAGATAACTTCTTGTTCTGTAAAAGGCTGAGATTTTGAAGTTTTATTTTTCTAGCTACTTAGCCTACCTAAGAAAGTCCTACAGAATGGGGATGCATCAGTCAATAATAGAGCTGTGTTCCTTTGGGGGTTAGAGTTTAGTGCAGAAGACAGATATTAAATAAGTAATACAAAGAATAGTAATTAATGGAAGAGCACATATAGTAAGCAGAGTAATGGAATGAGCCTAATGAATTAGTAGATGAAGAAAAAGGAAAAATGTTTCAAGCCAAGGGAACAGTGTGTGCTAAGAACCCGAAGTAGTTGAAAGCATGGCTTGATGGAAAAACTCAAGCAAGTACTCAAGTGTGGCTGGAACCTAGAGAAAGACGGATAGAAGATGAGGTGGAAGTAAAAGTCCAGGGCCAAAGCATGCTGACCTTTGGAGCCTTATGAATAGACCACAGTTTTTGGTCTCATTCCAAGGATGGGAATGACATAATCTGATTAGCATTTGGGAAATTATTTTACCTGCTACTCAGATCAGAAAGGGGCCAGATTGGAGGTAAGAAGGTAAGTTGTGCTCTGTGACAAACAGCAAATCAAAATTTGTATGATTTTTCAGTCTCCGTGAAAACTCCGTTGTTCTTATGAACATAGAACTTGGGTCATATTTTTGACAACTACTTAAACTTTTTGGTTGAAGGTCTGGTTTTGGCATTAACTAGTGGAACCATTATTGCCTTTAGGGGGGCCTTCATTTTTTTTTCTCATTTGTAACATTAGGAAGCTGGATTCTATATATTAGACTTTTTATGTTCTTCTTGGTGAGCTTTCTTGGTTTTCTAAAACCACTGCACCATTATCTCCTTCATAGGATAAAGGATATGTCATTGTTTTCTTTTTCACAGTATGCGCTTGCAGCGTGGCATGTGTTATTTTCTATTGCCATGATTGATTTTCTGTCTCTTCCATTAGTGTGTGAGTCCTCTGAGAAGCCAGGGCTATGCAGTTGATCTTCAGACTCTCCACTTCTTGCTTGGCAGATTACTTAGTACTTGTTAGGTGTCCAAAAAATTTCCTAGAACTAAAATCAGTCTCCTAAATGGAATTACATAAGAACATTTTAATTTGTTCCACCTAATTTTACACATTTGAATAATATGAAACAATTTTTCTCTGTAATAGATAAGTTGGAAGAATATGCTATACAGCTAAAATCATTACCAAGTTTGATTTACAGATGTTTCTCAAAAGACAGTCAGAGATATTTCCATTAATTGTATCATCTTTTCAGTTTGTGGCCAAAGCTGCAAGTTATTCTCTTTGTTTTTCCAATTCAGTATAAAGCTGTATTTGGGTGGTTAATAGACACCAAACTTTCAACATCTTGGCCACCATGCTCTTGACATGTACTCTTTGGAAATACATCTGCAACTTAAATGCAACTCAGTAAAGGAGAGCCAAGTGCCACTCACCTTATGGGCATTTTCATAGGTGCTAAAGTGGATGTTGGGGCTGTAGAAGGATTGGCCTCTCCTTCTGAGTGGATTGCTTGGTCCTGGGTACTGTACGTACAGCCTCCCATATGCTGGTCTCTGGTTGTGTGTTGGCTCTTCCTAAGCAACAGTCACTAGCAAACAGTTACTGTTGTCATTCACTCCATGACAACTATACAATGGTGCTTTTAGAACTTTTTCCCATTGTTACTGAATGTAGACATAAACCATTCATGTGGTCAATAAATGTTTGAGTGCCTACTATGGGCCAGGCACTGTACAAGGTACTAGAGATACAACAAGTGGGTCAGATCAGTCGCAGATCCTGGTCTCAGGGAGTTTAGTGGGAATGACAGATATTAATCAAGTAATCACTGAAAATGTTATACCTATGAGTAATATTATGCAAGGTGGATGCCATGAGATTGGCGTTTAGGGAGAACAGTGAGGCCCCTATGAGGGGATGCTTGACAATGAGTAGGAGTTAACCAGGCAAGAGGGCAAGGGGTCCATGTTGAAGGCAGAAAGAACAGCCTGTGGCAGGAGGGAGTGTTGATTGGAAAGGACAACAGAAGGCCAGTGTGAGAGAGGGAATATGGCTCAAGCAGAAGCTGAAGAGGAGGCATGGTAGCTAGGTCATACCAGGATTTGCAAGCCTCGGTGGGGAATTTTTAATCTACATCAAAATACTGGGAAACCATTTATGTTTTAGGCAAGATTACTGAAGGAAAAGCCACCCTGGCTTTAGTTAAGGAATGGTGGGGAGGCTGTTTCATTCTTGATAGTTTAGAGTTCTTTTAATAAAAATTGGAGGATCTGTCAACTCAGTCAATTTGAGTCTGATTCAGAAAGGATATGTCTGACATTGCCTAAGCCACTGGTGAGCTGATGAGTGAAAGAAGATACAAATCACAAGAGAAGCTAGTATTAGTCATTCACGATGCAGGTTGGTGCCAAGGACAGTGCTGTCTTATGAATGTATCACTGGTCGCTGTTGGGTGGTCAGTATAAATATGTTACACTCTCAATGACTGCTTCTCTTTATGGATTTTCTTTTCTCCTTCTACCTCTTCTCTAACTGCCTTAGCCTTTTTCACTCAAATTTGGGATGAAGAAAGTTTGATTGTCCTTGCTAATTACTAGTTCCCGTACTGCTCAGAATTTTAGTGTCAGCCCACCCCATAGAGGGTCAATTACTGTATGCAGTTAGCTCCTATGGGTCAGGGATGACAATGAACCAAACTCACTGCTCAAATTAATGACTGGAATTGGGCCAGGTATGGTGGCACACACCTTTAATCTCAGCAATTGAGAAGCTGAGGCAGGAGGATCACAATCTGTACTTTCAGCAAACACTTTGGATGATTCTGATGCAGATTATATTTAGGAGCTGTTGGTAGTGGTTAAAAATAAACTTTGAAGTAGAGCTAGGCTTTCATTTTGACTGTTGCTTTCTAGTTGCATTCCTTAGGAAAAGATTCTTAAAACTGTGAAATTGGCTTTCTTGTCTGTAAGATAATACTTTCCTTATGGAGTTACTGTTGAGACTGGTTGAATTCATGTTAGTGAAGCACTTAGCACAGCATTTGATATGGGAAAAGGGGGAATCAACAAACAATAGTCTCATAGAAGATGATGTTAGAGATGATTGTATTGTTAGAGTCCTGGAAATATGCAGAATCCAGTTCAGAAGGTACTAGAGACATTCATGGAAGGATGACTCAGTGGGCAGGATTAGGAAACTAAGTATAGATGTGAGACATGTAGAGATGAGCCACAATGAGAAGTTGCTACCACTCTTGGTTATCAAGAGGCAAGGGGAGGGAATAGTATTTTGGGGCCCAGTGAAAACTGGAGCTTTGGAGCAGAGACCACATGTCAGAATCTGGTGTTGGAGGGAGGCAGCCACTGTTGAAATGCAAGTGAAGCAGAAGGGGTGGGGAAGAAATGCCCAATGCTCTGATCTCCAGCCTGTGCCTCCCATTACCTAAACCAATCAGGAAACCAACAGCAAGAGCGTCTAGGAGATGGAGTCTGCAGAAGTCAGCCTTCTTGGACATAGAGAAGGGTAGAGAATGGAACAAGAGGGAAAGACAAACGTGGGCAAGAAGTTGTATGATGATGATGATGATGATGATGATGATGATGATGGCAGCAAAGTATTAGGAATCTGAGGCATATTGATAATCTTTTTATCAGGATTGAGAGAAAGCTGATATTATCTGAAAGATACGTAAGTTTCTACAGACACTTTTTTTCCCCACACTAGAATTTCGTGTCATGGAAAATTCAGGCTGTTAACACACAGCATCAAGCCACCTGGGAAAAGCATTTAAAAAATCCCTCTGTCAACCTGCTTTTGAGCAATGTGAGGGCAATGTGTGAGTGTATTGAGCAGCCATTAGTTTGGAGAAGGGACATGTGTGGATGGCAAGCAGGGGTTTGACAAACGACTCCATGTAGGTTTATTGACAAATATACAAGGCCACATGCCTGCAGGTTGTAATAGTGGGGTTCTTGTGTGTTGGTTGCAGGCAGTGCAAGCTTAGCATACTATTAATGCTGGGGGTTTCATAAACTATTCGAGTAAGAAAAAAATGCCATCATAGAGAAAAGTGTTTTCTACTGGGTTTGTTCTCACAACGGGGTTTCTCACCCTATATCCTATTCAGTGGGTTGGGGTTTAGCTCAGTTGGTAGAGTGCTGCTCTTCACGCTCTGAGGAAGCTTGCTTGATCCCCAGCATCACAAAAATGGGAGAAGGATGTGTCCATTTACTCCCGAAACAATCCTGAAACAGCCAGCCATTGAAAACCCTATGAATAGCAGAGAAGCACTGGTATAGTGCTGGGCATGGCACAGTGTTGGGGAGTGTTTCATTCTGTTGTACATAGGGTCGCTATGAGTTGGACTTGACTTGAGGGCACCTAACTACAGCAATAATACTAATTCAGCAGAATTAAATATCAAGTAATAGGGGTTAGGATCCAAGAAACTTGCTCTCATGGTTTGGCTTGTGCTTTTTTTCTAATGCTGAGCTCTTTACTTCCTGATATGTCTGTTAGCTTGTTGTGGTTCGGGGGCTTGTGTGTTGCTGTGATGCTGAAAGATATGCCACCAGTATCTCAGATACCAGCAGAGCCACACATTGTAGAAAGGTTTCAGCTGAGCTTTCAGACTTAGGCAGACTAGGGAGAAGGACCTGACAGCCCACTTCCAAAATAATTAGCCATTGAAAACCCTGTGAATAGCAGAGAAGCAATGTCAAATATAGTGCCAGAAAATGAGTGGTCACCCACCCCTGCCACAGGCTGGAAGGCATTCAAGGGATAACTGGGGAAGAGTTGCTGCCTCAAAGTAGAGTTGACTTTAAATGATGTGAATGAAGCAAAGCCCATGGGACCTCCTTTTTCTGATGTGGCATGACTCACAATGAGAAGAAACATATGACGCAACAGTGGGCTCAAACATAAAAAGATATGTATGGCACACTGTTAGATAGTATTTCATTCTGTTGGACATAGTGTTGCTATGAGACAGATTTGACTCGAAGGCACCTAACAACAAGAAGCAGCTCTTTACTGGGGTATCTTGAAACAGCAACTTTACAAATTGTGTGTTAGAGAGCTTTGGAACTGCTAGAATTACACAAAAAAAATTTTATGTGTTTGCTCATTTTCCTGGCTAAAAGGGATACTAGATTCTTGAAGTGGCCTGTAGCTACTTAAGAGTCATTGCTAGAAGCAAATACCCTCAGGCTGGTCATGCATGATGTTTTCTGTTTGAAAAGAACCTCCCTTAGCCTCACCCCAAGAGGAACAGAATATGCAGTTCTTAAAATCTATGCATTGGGTAACTGGTACTGTGCCAAATGTTTAATAAATACTTCTTTTTTTGTCTACAACCATTCAAAATAAGAATTGTCATTTACAAATGATGAAATTCAAGCGTGGAGGGTTAAATTTTTTCCCCTATGTCCTATGGCTAATAAATTAATGAAATTCCATCCAACTCCAAGGCTCTGGGGTTTCAAAATTTTTAGTATGTTGTGCTGCATACTGTACTATTGGATCATGTTTCCTATGCTGATGAGTCACAACTCTGTAAATCTTATGAGAAATCTGACTAGAATTTTCTAGCCCAAATTAGCCTTTTCTTTCTCTGAATATCCTCAAAGCACATCTTTAATTCTGTTTAGCACCTCTGATACCTGCTTTGTATTTATAATTAGTTATGGTTTTATTTCTCTTCTTGTTAGATTGAAAATGTTAATAATAATAATAATAAATGGCATATATTTAAAACCTTTTAAATGCCAGACATTGTCCTGAGCACTTCATATGCATCCTCCTGTTCTGTTGTCATAACGCTCTTTTAGTAAGCATTCTTATTATTGTTTGCAGTATACAGATTAGAAAACCAAAGTTTGCTCAGCACACAGCTAATAAGAGTTAGGATTGAAGTGCAGGTCTTTCTGACTGTAGGAGTCAAGCTATTATCTGTCTATTTGTCAGGGACCATGTACTAATCATCACTGAATCTTCTGTTCAGGATCTGACATCATGCTCAGGAAATTCTTATGAAATGGGATATTGAATACCTTGTTACTCAGAATCTAGAGGGTGATAATTCACTTGGCAAAAGTTTTAATAAACTTTACTACAGTAAAATTTGTTTGTGCAAGTATGTACCCAGATGACCACCTCTCAAATCAAGATATAAAATTTTTTCATTGGGTCAGTTGGGCTTATGTGTGGTATTGGGACATATGTAATGTCCAGTGCTCCCTCTCATTAATATATCCATTTTCCTGTGAATGGGTATGTGGGTGATTTTCAGTTTGGGACCATTATAAATAAAGATCTGTTGCAAGAGACCTCTTTAAAGTGTTGAAAAGTAAAGATGTCACATTGAAGATGAAGGTGCATTGCTGACTCATGCCGTGATATTTTCAGTTGCATCATGTGCTTGTGGAAGCTGGACAGTGAATAAGGGAGACAGGAGAAGAATTGATGCTTTTGAATTACAGTGCTGGAGATGAATATTGAATATACCATGTTCTTGTTGTTGTTGTTAGGTGCTGTTGAGTCGGTATCCGACTAATAGTGACCCTCTGTACAACAGGGGAAACACTATTGTCAGTGCTTCTCTGCTGTGCATAGGGTTTTCAATGGCAGATTGATTTTTGGGAGGGGGTTGCCAGGTCCTTCTCCCAAGCCTACAGCTTCTGATGTTCCCAGGCGGTCTCCCATCCAGGTACTAACCAGGTCTGACCCTGCTTAACTTCCGAGATCTGACGGGATCGGATGCCACAGGGCTACAGCTGCAGGCGAATATACCATGGACTGCCAAAAGAATCAACAGATCTGTCCTAGAAGTGCCACCAGAGTGCTCTTTGGAAGCAAAGATGGCTAGACTGCTTCTTACATATTTTGAATATGTTGTCAGGAGAGACCAATCCGTGGAGAAAGACATGTCTATACTTCCCTAGCTAAGGTGAGAATTCTACTCCACTCTTTGCCCACAAATGTTCTGGTCTTGCCTTTGAGCATTGTCCTTTCTTCTGCAAGGAAGAAATACCCATTAGTCTCACGAATTTACTTTTCCAATAAGTATGTCCTTAATTCTATTAGTAAAGATGCTGCTTTCCTTTCCAGTGGGAATTTGATAAGATTAGTTCGTTGAGTTCTTCAATTTTGTTGCCACAAACCCTGTTGAATAAACTAGAGTTAGGCTCAGAACATTGGGATGATTTATATTGATTCTTTGTTGAGGCTTAATCTAATCATTTTATTCTATAGCCAGCATTTTTCTTCTTCTTCATTAAAAGGAGGCCAGAAACTTTCTTTCCTGCAGGAACAGCATCTTATATAGCCAGGAAATGGTGGTCTAACATTGAGATTGTGGCATTATTGGAACTACTGATGCGGATTTCCCTGCTGCTCTCTATGTATTTGGTTGATCTGGCAGGGGAGATGGCGGGGCTGATGCAAAGGGACCATGAGACTCATTTATGTAAATAACCATAATTTACATGCAAGAAACACAAGATTGTAGCAAAATAAATTTTATATCTCCCCTGTAATCTACAATTTGTCATGTCTACAATGTTGATATGCTGCAAGCCATGGTGTTTAACATTTTTTAAAAACTGCAATAAAATATATATAACATAAATTTTACTAAACCATTTTTTAAGCGAACACTTCAATGGCATAGGTATATTCATGTTGTGCAGTCATCACCATCAACCATCTCTAGAACTCTTCATCTTGTACACTAAGATTTTATACCTGCTTAACACTGACTCTATCAATCTCCTGGAAATCACTATTCTGCCTTCTTTCTCTATAAATTTGACTTCCTTAGTTAACCTTGTGCGAGTGAAATAATACAGTATTTGACTTTTGGCTTGTTTCACTTAGTATAATGTCCTCCAGTTTTATCTATGTTGTAGAGTATGTCATAGTTCCCTTTCTCTTTAAGGTTGAGTAATATTCTATTTACTGTACAAATGTATTGTTGTTGTTGGGTGCTGTCAAGTCAGTATCTGACTCATAATGACCATATATACACTATTGTCAGTGATTCTCTGCTCTTCATAGGGTTTTCAATGGCAGATTGATTTTTGGGAGGAGGTTGCCAGGTCCTTCTCCCAAGCATACAGTATCTGGTGTTCTCAGGTGGTCTCCCATCCAGGTACTAACCAGGCCCGACCCTGCTTAACTTCCGAGATCTGACGGGATC
Source organism: Pedetes capensis (assembly GCA_007922755.1). NCBI lineage: Eukaryota > Metazoa > Chordata > Mammalia > Rodentia > Pedetidae > Pedetes > Pedetes capensis. The sequence goes on from VMDO01009872.1 coordinate 48,523, forward strand.
GGATACCACAGGGCTACGGCTGCAGGCATACAAATGTATGTGTCATATTTTCTTTATCCATTCATCCATCAGTTGGGCGACTGCCACCTTTTGCCTATTATGACACTTGTAAGAATATATGCATGGCACATGTATGAACATGAGTGTACAAATTTTTGTTCAAGTCCTTGCTTTCAATTTTTGAAGGTATAAGGAAATGAAATTGTGGCTCATATAGTAATGTTATTTTTAAAGGAAATAGTATATCGTTTCCATATGGCTAGACCATTTCAGATTGCCCCCAGTAGTGCAAGAGTGTTCCTATTTCTTCAAATCTTGGCCAACAGTTGTTTCATATTTTGCTTTTTGGTAGTAGCCATCCTAATGAGATGGTAGCTGCCTGTGGTTTTGATCTGCATTCCCCTGAAGAGTAGGAATGTTGAACATTTTTTTAATGTGCCTATTGGCTATTTGCGTGTCTTTGTAGAAATGTCTATTCAAATCTTTTGCCCATTTAAAAGAATATGAGGTTGTTTGGTTTTTGCTGTTGAGTTGTAGGAGTTCTTTATATATTTTGAGAAAGTTTTTTTCAACATTATTTCATGTAATCCTCACAATAACATGGAAAATAAGTGTCATTAATGCATCTTTACAGTTTTACCTTAAACACACAGAGAGGTAAATTTGCAGTTCATTCACTAATTATTATTGAGCATTTGCTATGAGTTTGCCACTAGTAAGAGCAGTGGGGATACAACAGTGAAATAAAACTGACGGTACTGCTGTCCTGCTATGGCAAACATTCTGGTAGGAAGACACACAAGAAATAAAGTTAATAAATAAAATATTGTCTACACTAGAGGCAGTAAGTGCTAAAGAGAAAAAAATTAAATGTGGAACAGGAATATGAAGTATTGATGTAAGATGGAGGAGGCTGCAATTTTAAACGGGTTAGGCAACAAAAGTGTCCTGAGATGATACTTGATTAAAGATAGATGGAAGAATGGGAAAGAGGCATGACAAGTGTTTGGAGGAAAAACTTCCTCGAAAAGAAGTAGAAAGAGTAAAGTGTGCATGTCTGTTTCCAGATAATGGTAAAAGTGGGATAATGATTACTCTTATAACTACTATTGCCACTAATATTTATTTTTCAGTCAATGTGCTATGTATCTTTTAAAATTTATGTTTTAATTTTTAGATAAATGTGGATTCACATGCAATTACAAGAAGTAATAGACATATCTCCTGAATGTTTACTGAGTTTCCCTAATGATAATACCTTCAAAACTATAGTAAATATTATGACCAGGATGTTGACACTGATAAAAACCAAGAGGAGTATGCCTCATGTTGTCTCTCTTATAGCCTCATTCACTTCTTTTCTACCTCCACGCCTCCTTAACCTCTTGATTTACCTGTTATACATTTTTATAATTTCATCATTTCAAGAATGTTATATAAAGGGAATCATGCAGCATGTAACTTTTAGGATTGGATTTTTTCATTCATATAATTCTCTGAAGATTTTATCCAGGTTGTGGAATATTGTTCTTTTTTATTGCTGAGTAATAATCCTGAATATGTAATACACCACTGTTTGGTTCACAATCCACTCTTTGAAGGATATCTAAGTTGTTATTAGCTTTATGATAATATGATTAAAGCTGTTAAAAATATTCATGTGAAGGTTTTTGTGTGAAATTTCATTTCATTTCGGTGGGACAAATGCCTAGAAGTACAATTGCTAGGTTTTATGGTGGTCATATGTTTAGTTTTGCAAGAATCTGCAATAAACTTTTCCATGTTGGCTGTGTCACATCATTCTTGCAAGATATAAGTGATCCAGTTCCCATGCAACCTTGCCTACATTTGGCATTGTCAGTATTTTTTCAGCTATTTTGATAGGCATGTGGTAACATTTAAATTTAGTTTTAATATGCATTTACCCAAAGGCTAATGATATTGAGTGTCTTTTCATGTGTTTCATGTCCTTTCAGTGACAGGACTTTTTCATATCTTTTTCCAGTCTTCTAATTGGATTAAAAAATTGTTATTGCATTTTGAAAGTTTTTCTTTATATATTCTAGTTACTTTGTGAGATATGTCATTTATAAATATTTCTCCCATTATATGGCTTGTCCATCCTCTTAAGGGATCTTTCATAAAATAAAATTTTAAAATTTTGATGAAGACCAACTTTTCAGATTTTCCTTTTAGGGAGTAATGTTTGGTGTCAAGTCTAAGAATCTGTTTGGTGTCAAGTCTAAGAATCCTTTGTATAGCTAATATACCTTGAAGACTTCTCCAATTATTTTCAAGAAGTTTTATAGTTTTACATTTCACATTAAAATCTGTTATCAATTTCAAATTTTTCAGTTTATAATATGTGAGACTTAGGAAACTCTTTGTTTTCCTTCAATGGATGTCCATTTGCTGTATAGGTTATCCTTCTTTCCTTCAATTTTGCACTTTTGTCAAAAGCCACTTTGGCTTTTTTAGAGTCTATTTTGGGTTTCTTCTGTTACATTGATTTTTGTGTTTATTCTTTTGCTGATACCACATAGTCTTAGTTCCCGAAGCTGTACAATACATCATAAAGTAGACTGATTCTTCCCATTTCATTACTTTTCACAATGTTGTTTATTTCAGCTCCTTTGCCCTTCCATATAGATGTTAGAATAATGTTATATACATATATCTAATATATATATAAAAAAACCTTTTGGGGATTTTGAAAGGAATCACATTGCACTGTATAGGGAGGGAGAAGGAAAATCTCTTGTGTTTATCCATAGTTTTGCTTGTAATGTTCTTTTGTCTGTCTTCCCTTCTCTTTTATACCTAGACAGTATCCTTTAACCTTTCCTTTAGGTTAGGTCTGCTACCCTAAAAGCAAAATTAATTTTGTAAATCTGAATTCTTAGTTTTCCTTTATCTGAGAACGTCTTGAATTCCCCTAATTCTTGAAGGATATTATCACTACTTATGGGATTTGAGGTTGATAATTTTTTTTTTTTTTTTTTTTTACTCCCACTATGTTGTTGTTGTTAGGTGCTGTCGAGTACTTGAAAAGTGTTTGGTTTCCTTCAGGCTCCCATGGTTTCTAATGAGAAATCCACTGACAGTCTACCTGTTTTTCCCTCATTATTTCTCTCACTGCTTTCAAAATTATTTCCTTGTCTTTAGTTTTCAGCATTTGAGTATGACATGTCTTGATATGGATATTTTTCCTATTTGGAGTTCACTCAGCTTCTTGAACCTATACCTTTATGTATTTTACTAATGTGGGGTAATTTTCAGTCATTATTTCTTGTATTTTTCAGCCTACCCCCCCCACTTTTCCCTTTTCTCTTCTTCTTCTGGAATTTTGGTGACATAAATATTAGATCTCTTCTTATAGTCCCACAGGTTCCCAAGGGTCTGTTAATTTTTTAAAGGCTATTTTCTCTATATTGCTTAGGTTTTGTAATTTATATTGTTTTACTTAGCCTTCACTGATTCTTTCCTCTGGTCTCCTCATTCTGCTTTGAGGAAAAATTTATATTACTGTATGTTTTCAGTTCTGAAACTTCCATTTGACCTTTTTTTGTGTATGTGTGGTATTTAGAGGTTGAATCCAGGGTCTCGCACATACTTTGCAAGTGTTCTACCACTCGGTTGTACCCTCAGTCCATTTTCTATTTTTTATTTTGAGACAGGGTCTTACTAAGTTGCACAGGCTGCCTCTGGCCTTGAACTTGTGATCCTCCTGCCTCTGCCTCCTGAGTGGATAGGATTATAACCTGGCTCTTGGCTCTTCTTTATATTTGTTAGTTTTCTAAGACTGTTTTTTAAATTTATTTTGAGCATGTTCACAACTGCTTGTGAAAATATTTTCATGATTATTACTCCAAAATATTTGTAAGATAATTCCCACATCCTTGTCATCTTGGTGTTGGTATCTGTTGATGTCTTTCTTCATTCAGTTAGACATCTTTCTGGTTCGTGATATGATTTTTGTAAAATTGAAAGTGTTGATGGTGAAGGCTGGGGAGGTCTCGGGGATAGAGTGACCAGATTGACACCTCTACCTAAGTGTTTCCAGGTTCTTGTCACCATCAGAGAAAGAATTCAGAGATGAGACAAAGTAAGGATTTAGGGGGAAGTTTATTATAGGACCAAGTACACACTCAAGGGGAAAGCTAAGGCTTCTTGAGAGAGAGATGCATTACTTGGACTTTGGATAGCTTGATTATTTAAATGTGTCAGGACATCAGATGCAAGCTAGAAACAGCAAATTCTGCAAGGTGAATGATAGGGAAATTCCATTATAATGAAACAAAAGATAGCAGTGGTTTTAGTTGGTCCTTGCTGCTTTTGGGTGGTGGTATATCTTTATTGTTTGAGTGGTCACGTGATTTCCTGCTATAAAATAGCTTCGTGATTGCATTAGCCTGTAGCCACTGTGCAGTTTGCCTTTTTCCCCCCAGATGCCTGTCTTATAATGCATTGAAGGAAAAAGTAAGAACCTTTAATTTTCCATTGGTGGTGGTGGTTTTGCAGAACTTTCTGATGCTTGTGAGAGGCAGAAACTGGTTTCAGTGAGGCAGACTCTGGGGCAGTCTGAGGTCTCTCTCATGAATAAAACATACCATGTAATTGCAGTGACACAGCCAATGTACCCCTGTATGTAGAATCAGTGATTATAATTCTGTCAGTTGACACAGAAAATTAAATGAAATTTTAGGTTTTATTCCTGTTAGTAATCCACCACTGATTAAGAAGGTCTGGAAGCACTTTGGTTAATCCTGGAGTTCTTAATTTAGGATTTTAATGCCCACAGGGTGAAGAAATCAGGTGAAAAATGTTCTCATCTTAAAGAGGTTTGACTGAAAGACTGAGGGAATTGTTCACCCTGACAAGGAAATGCTCACTTGCATTTTTCTGAAATGGTAGCTTATGTGAGAAAGGGATTACTTTTAAAGTCATCTGAAGGGGTTTAACTGTATACATTAATATACTTAATTTTTTTTGAATGAATGACACATTTACTTGCTTTCAAAACCAAATACATAAAGAGATAGGTAGAGAAAAATTACCTTCCTACTTCTGTGCTTATTTGCACAGTTATAATCACCTTAGTATGAATTAGTTAAAATGTCTGCACTTTTTATCTTAAGAAAATTCCATGCATGATTTCCATACAGACTCAAGATTGTCTTCAGTCTTTTAGGGCACAATGTTGTTGTTGTATGCCGTCGAGTCAGTATCCGACTCATAGCGACCCTCATAGGGTTTTCAATGGCTGACTATTTCAGGATTGCCTTGGGAGTGGATTGCCAGGTCCTTCTCCCATTTTTGCGGTGCTGGGAATTGAACTCTGGACCTCAGAGACTGCAGCGCAGCGCTCTACCAACTGAGCTAAATCCTAGTCCAGCACAAAATAAATGCAGACATAAATTCTTACCTATACAACCAAGTATCTAATGGAGACATGATAAAATGATTGGTCCCATCTGTCCCTCTCTACTGGAAAGCCTTCAGAGGCTCTGCACTGGCTCTCTGGTTCCTAATAAGGCACTTTCTGTTTTTCTGGGATTGAGAGATGTGGTAGCACTGCTTCACTCCATAGCTGGAAATGTTTGACCTCTCACTACTGTCATGGTGGAATTCTTGTCTGTCCTTCCTGTCACACAGTGATTAATCTTTCCCTTGCTCTTTTGTGACATGTCTATACCTCTGACCTCCTGCTTTCTCTTGGAATTGGGGTGTCCTGTTTTCACTTAGATCTTTATTTTTCTCAGTTTATGTCTCTAGCATATGACTTTTCAAATCTAGTGAAAGATTTTTCTGTGCTCATGTCAGAGCTTGAGACTAATCTGCATTGAAGAAGTAAAATAGAATATGCCATAAAGTCCTCTTGGTGCTTGTGTGGTGAAGAGAATGTGATTTAACCTGGAGAGATTTGGAGTTCCAAAATACCAACAAGATCTACATTTTTAGGGATCTTATTTTACTCTATTTGTACCTCAGTCTCACCACAGTGTGTATACAAGGTTTAAAAAATACTATGTTGATAAAATTGTCCTTTTAAACTCTCCAGACAGCTGGCAGTATGTCTTTCCTTTGACATGTTTGAAATTGGACTGATACAAATAAAGATAACGAAGTTGTAAACAGAAACATCCAGTCTTGAGCTCAACAGAGATATTAATCCACTGAAGAATCTATTTAGGGGATCCTAATTTCCCTAACAAAATATATGTAGTCCTGGGATGTGACTCAGGAAAGCAGGGCATCAGCAAATTTCCTTGAACTTCTCACTACCTGTCATGATGATAAATTATTACATGGCTTGTCTGCCTGAGCAAATCCCACTACCAATTCCAAGTCAACAAGCCTTTTGTAGGTTTAAAAGAAGACAAAATGCCTAAAAATAACACCCACATAAAGATTAACTGATACCTCAGTACCTCAGTCACTTCTACTTGACTGTCACTGACACTATTTTTTTTGACATATGTGGAAGTTGAACCCAGGACCCTGCACATGATTTCACAAGTACTCTACTGCTGGGATGTACCCCCAGCCCATTTTTTACTTTTCATTTTGAAACAGGGTCTCAGTAAGTTACATAGGCTGCCTCTGACCTCAAATTTGCCATCCTCCTGCCTATGCCTCTTGAGTTGCTGGGATTATAGGTGTGCACTACCGTGCTTGGCTCTGTCACTGACTGATACTGTTGATAAAGCAAAAATTCTCATCTCTGTGTATAATCTGATATTTCTTCTTTTCAAATATCTGATTTAGAATGAGTGTTACTTTTGGAAGGAACACAGTGGAACACATTTTGGAGCTATCTCTTCACAGTTGTATGTAGTAAAATAGACTTATTTTTTATGTCTTTATCCATGTGTTCATTCATTCATTCATTCCTTCAGAGGGAGACATCATTTGATGTTCAGTAATTAATATAGATTGAGTGCCAACTGGGTGTCAGCCACTGCCAAGGATTTGGAACTACAGAGTCTCTACCTTTGTGATGTTTCATTTCATTGGTTGCAAACTGTTAATCCTGAAATGGGAATGCTCACTTGAGCAATAAACAAACATGAAAACTACTGATTTTGATAAGGCAGTCTGATACATTATTATAGGGTAGTATAAGGTGACAAGTATAGGTGGGGAACAACTTTAGTTTGGGGGATAAGGGAAGGCTGCTCTGATGACAGCTGAGCTGAGTCTTGGACAGTGAAAGAGTCAGCCATGTGAAATCCTGGGGGCAGGGCATTCCAGACAGAAGGACCATAATGTGCAAAGCTTTGATATATGGAAAGGAGGCTGTTGGGGATGCAGCAGAGTAACAGGGAAGTTGAGTGGTGGCCTTCTCTGCCATGCTTGGAAGATGAGGACTGTGTTTATCTAGAGGGCCATAGGGAGTTGTGGGAATGCTATAGAGGTGGTAGGAAGTGTGGAAGGGATTACAGTGAAGGATGGGACAGGGTAGTAGGAGAATAGGTGGAGACTATTGAAATGATCTGTGTATGATGAGGAACAGAAATGAGGCATTTATACCAGGCAGGGATAGTGGGAGAGTAAGGAAGAATAAAGGGATAAATTTTATTTTATTTTTGCAGTACTAGAGGCTTGAGTCCAAGGTGCTCCACCACTGAGCTACACCCTCTGCCCCTTTTTTTATCCTTTATTTTGAGACACGGTCTCTAAATTGTGCAGGCTGCCTCTGGCCTTGAACTTGCCATCCTCCTGCCTCCTGAGTTGCTGGGATTACAGGCATGTATCACTGCACCCAGTTTAGGGGTAAATTTTATACCCTATGATATGGAGATGTGAGAGAAGAAAGGTTCAAAATGCCCCCTAGGTGGTTGACTTTGATAAGTAACTTTGCTAACTAATTGTGGAATTATGAGTGATTCTCTGTGATTCCTGGAGGTAGAGCAACAGGAGGGGTAACATTCTTGCTGAGAGCTGGGGAGGTAAAGGTGAGGAAGAGGGAAGATGTATGGAGACTGGAGACCTTCATGGATGTACCCAGGAAGCAGCAGAATAAAACCTCTGGACAATATCTCCCAATCCATGAAGAAGCCCTGTGCTGGAGACTCAGGTTTCAGAATTCATTCATTCAGAGTTTGTTTGTCAGACTCCATCCTGGGGTTCAAGGATGCCAAGGAGAGTAGGACCCTTGTCCCTCCCTTCTGGGACTCATTATCTGGAGCCCAGGAGTAAGGGAAATATATGGTGATGAGCAGCTCCTTCTGCCTGAGGAAGTCCAGCTGGCTTTGTGAAGGAGGACTCTTTCAATTGGATCACAAAAGATGAGTGAGGATTAAACAGAAAGACATTCCAAGTAAGAGGAACAGTATTTGCAAAGCCCCAGAGACATGGAAGTGCTACATGTGGTTGGTGTGTGTGTGTGTGTGTGTGTGTGTGCATTCGCACACATGCATCAGGAAACTTCCCAGGGAAATGGCTGGAGATAAGCCAAAGTACTGGAATAGCTGTTACAAGCACATGTGGCTTCTGAGGCTGGGCAGGCATTGCATAAATGAGCGAAGGTAGCAGGAGGGAAGATGACAGGGAATGGAGGGAACTTTGTCAACTTGGAGGTGAAGGTCCCTTCTAATAGGACCAGAAGTATCACAGCTCTGGCCAACTACCAGTAGGGGGAAACATTAGGACTTTTACGGGCTGGGGTTTAGCTTAGTTGGTAGAGCACTGCACTGCAGTCTCTGAGGTCCTGAGTTCAATTCCCAGCACTGCAAAAATGGAAGAAGGACCTGGCAATCTACTCCCAAGGCAATCCTGAAACAGTCAGCCATTGAAAACCCTATAAGGGTCACTATGAGTCAGATACCGACTTGACAGCACCTAACAATAACAACAACATAGTCTGAAATGTAAAATTGCTTGGATTTTAGATGTTGACCCTTACTTCAAAATAATTTTTAAACACTGTGGGCCAAGTGAATCACATCTGTGAACCTGGTGAGGCTGATGATTGGCAATCTCTGCACTGTGGAAGAATGGCCAGCTTTGATACCATACTGTGTTTCCCCAGCTGGGCAGTGCACAGCTAGCCACAGCCTGGTTAAAACCAATGAACTAAGCTACTAGTTTAATAGCTTATCCTTCAAGCACAACAGTTCATCTTCCCAAGTGAAGTACTTCCTGTGCAATTGATAGTGTTCTTTCTCAACTCTTGAAATGGGTGAAAAATCTAGGTTGACTCATTAGAGCTGCACAGCCTGATATGGTAGCCAGTTACCATAGGTGGCAGTTTAAATTGCAATTGAAATGAATTAAACTCAGCTAAAATTACAAATTCAGTGCCTTAGCCCTACTGGCCATGTGTTAGGTGCTTAGTAGTGAAATGTGGCTAGTGGTTACCATACTGGGCAGTATAACTATTGTTGCTGTTGAGTCGTGTCCAACTCATAGTGACTCTCATAGGGTTTTCAATGGCAGATTGTTTCAGGATTGCCTTAGGAGTGGGTTGCCACGTCCTTCTCCCATTTTTTGTGGTGCTGGGAATTGAACTCAGGACCTCAGAGACTGCAGAGTGGCGCTCTACCAACTGAGCTAAATCCCAGTCCTGTATAACTATTAAACATTCTTATATTGTAGAGATTTCTATTGGACATGGTTGCCCTTGATTTTAAATTCTGGTTGGATAGAGAATGTGCCAAGTTGGTTCATTGCTATATTTTGAGTGTTAGGCACATAGTACTAAGCATGTAGGTGCTCAGTAAACATGAGTTGATTGTTTCAATGGCTGAAATTTGTTCTGTGAGGAGAACCAGGACCATGTAGAAGATGAACTGAGGCAGTATATTTATATGTAGACAGAAAACATTTTTAAGAGCCTATTTAAATATCTTTATGAAATCTAATTTTGTACTGTCTGTGTCATTTCAGAGGCCAATGCTCTGAAATACTCAAGTAGATAGTTTTCATGTTTCCTTGGCAGTCTTTACCCTAAATGGCTTCATGTTCCAGAATTTCTAGACAGTTGTAACTACGCAAGTCATGACATGCTCAGGCTTAGGGGCCATAGTTCTGTACTTGTGTGTTTGCTCCAAGGGATAGGTTTCATGTTCTTCCTACAAGCCTGTAAGATTGAGCAAAGTTACAGTCTTTACCCAGTAAGTATAAAAGTGCTTAATATCATATATTGTTACTAAGGGAAATAGCTTAAGTGTTTAAGAACTTTTATTCTGGATCAAAAAAATATCTAGAATCAAACTGTGGTCTCACCATTTCAAATTGACATCAAACCTCTCATTAAGTTTTCCAAATCACACTATAAAGTGAGTAATATTTTTGTTCTCAATAAACAAAAAGGTAACAGACATTGGGGGTTATATTACTTTTTTAAGACCACATAGCTAATAGTTTGTGGTGGAGTTGTAATTCAAACTCAGGTAACCTGACTCCAAAGTCAGATTCTTTACCCTGATACTCAACATATCTTTGATATTTGCCAAGTTTACCTAATTTCTCTGTGCCTCAGTTTCCTCACTGTAAAATAGCGATAGTGCTACCTAGCTCATATTATTTGCTGCAAGGATAAGGCTGTTGGCACATAACCTAGCAGTTGTCCTGTCTGTCCAGCAGCCATGAGGTCAGCAGACACAAAACGGATTACTCTGCACACCAAGAGTTACTGTCAGAGAGACCAAGGTAGGGACCAGTGCCTTCAGGTGCAGTGCCCCTGAGTGAGTGTCTCAAGCTCTTTTTTTATTAGGCTCTTATCATAACATTAATCATTCTTATGAGTCAGGGGAAGAGTGGGCTAAAGTATATTTTCCTGTGAGACAGGGAAGGGTTATTTATTATTTATGTTAGCATGTTCTCCCCACTGCCTGTAGGCAGAGCTGTGCCATGTCTGCCTATAGGCAGGGTCTATACCCAAGGTCAGAGACATAACAGAAGGGAGCTTTTAGGCTATGAGAACTTCCAAGGACGGACGTCTTCCCCAGCAAGCAGCTAGAGCCTTCCCTGGCCACTTTTCCTTAGATTTTCTCCAGCCATCCAGCCATGCCTTCCATTACATCTCTTCTGTTCTTGTTTTGAGTTAGGTGGATCTGGATTTGATGACTGGCTCTTGATGATTTGTTGATGGAAAGTGAGAACTAGAATAAAGAGACAAGCACAAATTATTAAAATCAAAGGAAATGATCCAAAATTCCAAGTGGGAATTAGATATCAGTTGTTTGGATTGATGTATAACAGTTCATCTTTTAAGATTTTTAATAGTTTATTATATTCATTACAATTAAGAATATTGACTCTATGATTTTGTCATAGAGGGGAGAGACTTGATTGGTTAAAGTGAACCTTGAAGGTTTTGATTAATTTTGTTTTGAGCATGTAGAGACTGATTTTATGATAGGGGAATAACATAGAATTATTTATTTTGTCAGTCATAGTTAACTGAGGCATTAAAAGTAAGAACATTTTATCTGTTTTTATATTAGTATATTAAAATTTGATCTTAGAAAACCTTTTAAATGATCCTATTATGGTCAATTTAAATATAGATATATATTTAAAAAATAACTTTTATCTTTCACAAACCCTCTTGTAATCTACCTCCCACCATCCACAACATTCACAGACCTTCTTGCAACATATCCTCCACCATCTACAACATACCTTAGCCTTTTGATTCTGTTTCTCCTTTGTAAAATGCCTTTCTAAATAGAATTATACCACACAAAATATTTCTCATCCAAAATGTTTTCATGTCTTTAATCTTTTAAACTTTTTTTAAAGTACTCTTTATCATCTATAACATATTAGCCTTTTGACTTTATTTTCTTTCTTTAATAACCCCCTATTTTTTACATAGAACTATATCATAAAAAATCTTTTCTCATCTAAAATATTGTTTTATTTCTTTAACCTTTTAAAAATACTTGTATACTTCTCTTTTTCTTACTTTTGTATAAAAACTTTTTTATTAAAAGAATTTGTGTGTGTGTTGTTGTTGTTGTTAGGTGCCGTCGAGTTGGTATCCGACTCATAGCGACCCGCATAGGGTTTTCAATGGCTGAGTGCTTCAGGATTGCCTTGGGAGTGGATTTCCAGGCCCTTCTCCCATTTTTGCAGTGCTGGGAATTGAACTCCGGGCCTCAGAGACTGCAGTGCAGCGCTCTACCCACTGAGGTAAATCCCAGCCCTCTGCGTGTGTGTGCGTGTGTGTGTGTGTGTGTGTGTGTGTGTGCGTGTGTGTAAAATCTTAGGAAGCTGTATTTGAGACATAATTTTTAAGTTATAAACACAGGAAAAACATTAACAATATTAATTTATTTATCAGAGACTTAAACCTTATGAACTAAATTAGGGTATTTGGACCAATTTAAAAGTTTTAATATAAGTGAATGTTTATTTATCTATAAGCCAATTTGAATAAAATTATTTTAGAGCAGACTCTAACAGGTAACATATCATACATATATCTGAAAGTAACATACATAGAAATTGAAACTAAAACCTTAGTTATAAAACAAATTAGTATAGTAAAACAAATTAACCAATTTAAAAAGAAACATTGAATTTAAATTATATTTATGATAGAATGAAATGGATTAAGATTTTCTGTTTATTTGGCCAAATTTAAAATCTTTTGCTTGGTTTATGTCTTAAACAAGCTTTATACCTGATTAAATTTCAAAATGTGTCTCTTAAATTTTTGTTCTCTAAGATCTCAAGTTAGTTTTAGAATTAATTCCTGATTGTTTATGTCTCTTGACTTGAGACAAAACCTTGAATGGCCGGTCAGCTTTTTCTCTGGAGCAGGGAAGGCAAAAAGCATAGGCACAGGTTAGCAGATTGATAGACAAAATAATATAAAAACAATTACATCAAATTAACAATTATCATAAATAGAAGCCAATGAAAATGATAGTACAATTTTAAAAAATCTGTAACTTAATATTTAAATATATTATTGGTCAGCTTTACCACTACTACTATTATTTATTTATTTATTTATTTATTTTTTGCGGTATGGGGGTTGAACCCAGGGCCTCGTGCTTGCATACTCTGCAAGTGCTGGGCCACTGAGGTGCACCCTCAGCCCATTTTTTTACTTTTTGAGACAGCGTCTTGCTAAGTTACACAGACTGCCTCTGGTCTTGAACTTGCAATCCTCCTGCCTCTGGGGTTACAGGCACACACCACCATGCCCGGCTCAGCTTTATTATTTTTGTCATGGCATTAAGTAGGTGAAGTTTTTCTTCAAAAGCTAATCAACAGAGTGGAAAGGTGTTTGTATAAATAGATTTGTTGCCCAAATAAAAATAAGTTGTTTTAAATATGAGAAATTTTTTGTTTTGTTTAGTTAAAGAAACATTGAGATATTATTCCAAGACCGAGGTTGTCATCGAAACCTTGGGACTGGGAAGAATCTGTTTGGCCAGCCCTGGAGTAGGAGGTTAAAGACAAATTCCCGAGACAGGCAGAGAGACTAAGCAAGGGAAAAGTCCAAAGTTGTAAGCAACCCATCTAGGATGCAGGCTGGAAACTTTAGTCTCATTTTTAATGAGCTTTGAATTTGTTCTTTTGTTATCACAGATTAAGTTAGAATTTTTTGGGAGGCCACAGTCTTCATGGGCCAGGATAGGAAAGGGGGAGAGAGGAGTAAGAGCCATGTGGACTAATGTTCAGGTGGTTAAAGTGGGCAGGGGCACCCTTTCATCTAATTGTTTTTTTCTTCTTAAATTTTTGCCTATCTGTTCCCAGACTTCTAAGCCTAAGGTGCCATTGTCTGGGAACCAAGGATTATATATTTAAATTACTTAGAAGAGCTTTTGGAGTTGTTTCTCAGTTACTGAAGTGCCTGTAGCATGGCGCAGTTGTCTTAATAAACTTATATATTGTTTTTGTTTGGAGGACAATTGCTGATCCATAATAGGGATGTTTTTATTGAAAATTGAAAGCAAAGTTTAGAGAAAAGGGAAAAGTCTCTGTCAGTATCAAACCACTAAGAACTTTATGGATAGATTGAAAATTTCTCTGGGAAAATAAGAAAAAGGAGCAGGCAAGAGTGAGGGGAAAAATAAAAGAGAACACCTTGGTTGATTTATCCTCCAGGCAAAAGAATGGGGATTTCTTACCACAATGAAGAGGACTCTATGGCTTATCTCATATTCCTGGGGGCTTCCACTGACTGATGAATTCTCAGGGGCAATCAATTATTTTCCCCATGAGCTCTTGGGCTCCATATCCAGGCACCACTGGTCATGACTGTCCAGCAATCACAATCATGAGGTCAGCAGATGGAGAAGAGAAAGATGAAAGAATACCCTGCATACCAAGAGTTAGTGTCATAGAGACCCAGGTGGGAGCCAGTGCCTTTTGGTGCACTGCCTGCAAGTGAGTGTCTCAAGCTCTTTTTATTAGCCTCTTCTCATAACATTAATCATTCTTTAAGTCAGGAGAAGAGTGGGCTAAAGTATATTTTCTTGTGAGACAGGGAAGGGTTATTTATTATTTATGTTAGGATGTTCTGTCCACTGCACATAGGCAGGATCTATGCCCAAGGTCAGAGAAATAACAGAACAGAGCTTTTAGGCTCCGAGAACTTCAAAGGGCCAAAGCTTTCCCCAGCAAGCAGCTAGAGGCTTCCCTAGGCACTTTTCTTTAGATTTTTCCAGCCATCCAACCTTCCATTATAGCCAGCTACTGTTGGATTTATTTACTTTCAAATAAAGACAGTCATTAAAAATATAGTCATACTATCATAAAATAAGTGCACTTGAACAGCAGGGAGACAGGAGAAGAATTGGTGTTTTGAATTATGGTTATGGAGACAAATATTGAATGTACCATGGACTGCCAAAAGAACCAACAGGTCCATCCTAGAAGTACAACCAGAGTGCTCTTTGAATGTAAGGATGGCTAGACTGTGTCTTATGTATTTTAGACATGTTGTCAGGAGGGACCATTCCCTGGAGAGGGAGATCATGTTTGGGAGAGTGGCAGGTCAGCAAAAGAAGGAATACCTTCAACTAGATGGATTGACCTACTGGCTGTAACAATGGGCTTAAACAAAAATGATTGTTTGCATGGCAGTGTTGGGTAGTGTTTCATTCTGTTGTATATAGTGTTGCTATGAGTCAGACCCAACTGGATGACACTAAAAACTAACAACAAACAACAGGTTATCATATTTTTTCATCTCTTATACTGGAGAAAATTTAAAAAAATTAGATGATTCAGTGAGAACAGAGGATAAAGAAGCATTGTTATATACTACCTGTGGATGTTTAGTTAGTATAACTTCTAGGTAAGGTGTATTGGTTTGCTCAGGCTACCAAAACAAAATATAGTCTGAGTGGCTTAAACTATAGAAATCTATTTTCTCATGTTTCTGGAGTCTAGAAGTCCAGCATGCATGTGCTAGCAAATTTGGCTTCTTGGTGAGGGCTGCCTTCTTGGCTTGCAGATTGACTTCTCACTGTGTCCTCTGTGCTCAGGACAGAGAGACCTTTCTCTTTCTCACTTCTTCTTTTTCCAAGGACAGACCCATCAGATGAGCAACTAACACTTATGTCCTCCTTTCATCTTAATTATTCCCTTACAGGCCCTAGCTCCATATACAATCCCTTGGAGGGATAGGGCTTCAACATAAAGGGAACACAATTCAGTCCAAAACAGGAGGACTTAGCAAATGTCTATCAAAATTAAGAGTATACATTTTTCAACCCAGGAAAGCCACTTCTGGGAATTTGGTTTTTAGATATGTTTCTTCATTTGCTCAAAAATATATTCATTTATGTGGTATTTTTTTGTAGTGAAAGATTGACCTAATAATAGCCTATATGCCTTTGATAGAGGATTAATCAAGTGAGGGACCAGCAAACTTTTTGAATAAGAGCCATACAGTAAATACTTCAGTCTTTGTGGTATTTTAACTTGCATCATATGGTTGTGAAAGGTGGACATTGAATAAGGGAGACAGGGGAAGAATTGATGCTTTTGAATTATGGTGCTGGAAAATATTGAATATACCATGGACTACCAAAAGATCCGACAGATCTGTCCTAGAAGTGCAACCAGAGTGCTCCTTGGAAGCAAGGATGGCTAGAATGCATCTTATGTATGTATTTTGGACATGCAGTCAGGAGGGACCAATCACTGGAAGAAGGACCTCATGTTTGGGAGAGTGGCAGGTCAACAAACAAAAGGAAGACCCTCAACTAGATGGGTTGACAGAGTGTCTGTAACAACAGGCTTAAATATAAAAAGGATCATGTGCCTGGCACAGAATCAGGGAGTGTTTCATTCTGTTGTACATAGGGTTACACTATGAGTCCGACCCAATTTGACAGCACCTTACGACAAGAAGAGACAATGAGCTTGGAGAACAAACTGTGGTCTGGGACAAACTTCTTCTAGGCTTGAAGGGTGGTGTTTGCTTTGAAGTTTCTTCCTCTGTCATACAAATTTAATCTTTCTTGATTGAAATGTCAGTAAGATGATTTGAAGGTGATTATGTTTCTCTTTAGCTTATTTGTTCTTTAGTTAGACAAGGGAACTTCAAGGAAAGACCATCACTGCATTTGCTGTTCCTCAGGTGCCCTCAGTTTGAAGTCCAAGTCAGCCCATTTTAGGGGGTGTTTTCTGAGCCTCATCTCAGGGTAACAAGAAAGAGCAAACTAGAAATGAGCCCAGGATGCTCAGGGTTTTCAAGCTGCATGCCACAGCAAGCCTAATCTGTGTGGGCACATAGGGAGCTACTTATAAACATGCTTGACACTTTCTGTTGTTGTTGTTGTTAGGTGCCGTCGAGTCGGTATCCGACTCATAGAGACCCTCTGTACAACAGGGGAAACACTATTGTCAGTGCTTCTCTGCTGTTCATAGGGTTTTCAATGGCAGATTGATTTTTGGGAGGGGGTTGCCACATCCTTCTCTCAAGCCTACAGCTTCTGGTGTTCCCAGGTGGTCTCCCATCCAGGTACTAACCAGGCCTGGCCCTGCTTAGCTTCCAAGATCTGATGGGATCGGATGCCACAGGGCTACCGCTGCAGGCCTGACACTTTCTACAGGAGGCTTAAGACTCTTTTTCCTTCCTAGCTAGTCCATATATCACTTACACTAGTTTGCATATTTTATGAGCAACCCATAGTATAATAGCTCATATAATGTATTATACTATATTTATTTAACAAGTATTCAAGTACCTAGTAGAGCCCATGCTCTTCCAGCTGCAGGGGATCCAGGCATGCACAATCAGTAAAGTTGCAGTCCTTCAGGGATTTAGGTTTAAATGGGAGAGATATAAAGGACAAATAAATAAATGAAGACATAATGTAATTTCAGGGCTCTATGTAATCCCTCTCATTGGTCTGTAAAAACATTGAAGTAAGAAGTATGTTGTGTTTATCTTGCTGGATTGAGTAAACATATTGTTCTCCAATGATGCCATGTGTAAGTGATGCATTTTCATTTACTAGAGCACTTCAGCAGGGACTGGAATAAATCTTGGTCAGTTTCTAATAAAAAGGTTAATATTAATGATTGGAACAACTGTCAGTTTTAATCATCATCACCTACTGAGCCGTTTAAGCAAACCTGCTAAGAAACTTACATCTTTTACTTACAGGACAATGTGCCAGGCACTGTAATGGCCAAAGATGTCCATTTTATAATCCTTGGAATGTATAAATGTATTAGATTAAATGGCAGAGGTTGCAGTTGGAAATGAAGTTGCTGATCAGCTGACCTTAAAATTGAGAAATTATTCTGGATTACACAGGTGGGCCCAGTGTAATCACAGAAGTTCTTAAAAGCACAAGAGGGAGGCCATGTGAGAATAACTTGATTTACTGTTGCTGGCTTTGAGATGGAGAAGGTGGCTCATGAGCCAAGAAATGTAGAGACCCTCTAAAAGCTGGAAATGACAAAGAAATAGATTCTTCCCCAGGCTCTCCAGAAGAGAATATAACCATTTTTACCATCTGATTGTAGTGCACTGAGACCTATGTTGGAATTCTATCCTGCAGAAATTTAAGAAGATATTTTTGTGTTAAGCAGCTAAGTTTGTAGTAATTTGTTCAACAGTCAGAGAAAACTAATACAGGTAAAGATCTCTATCTTCAGTTCTATGGATGAGGAGTCAAAGGCTCAGAGATCTTGAGGTACTTTTCCGAGATTACAATAGCCTAGGCGTGGTAGTGGAACCAAGATTTGAAACCTCATCTATCTGGCTTACAGCCTGCTGATAGGAATGTATGATAAGTTTGCATTTGTAAAGCTAATGGCAGTATCTGCTAGGCAAAGATTTGACCTCAGGTCTCATCTGAGGCAACTGTCTGACTGAAAAATTTGTTCCTAGTGAGTACATGTAGCAGCATACTACTAGGTTCTGTGGAAACACATATCACTATGACTGTGAAATTGTCATAGAAGGCGTAGGAGGTGTGGGACAGCAAAATTAACAGGATGTGTTACAAGGGCATTAATATGCAGGACAGCTTGTCAACTATGGAATGTATCAAATTCTGGAAGTAATATGACTGGTGATCAGTCAAAAGAGACTTGATTGTGAGAAGAAACAAGTGGAGAAAATATCCATGAGACATGTCAGTTCACAGGAAAGAGTGGAAAATATTTAAATATGAAAAGCATTCAGGTTTTGCTTTTCTTAAGTTCACCAAATTACTATGAAAACAGGTAACATGTCAAAAGAGATTGTTTCTAGGAATTAAGGCAATTACTTCAAAGGTGAGCCAGAGCCAGTGAGTGTAGTTCATAGTGCATGCCAGTTCAACTGTCTTAAACTAGAAGGGGTCAGGCAGTCACTATATAAATAAAATAGCAGAGGCTCAAAGGCAAACTCTTTCTCTGCCACCAGGAAACCTCTTAGACTTATTAGACCCACCTTCAAGTATTTTGTTCAATAAACCAGGGCACATATAGTGAGGATCTGTCCATTTAAAGCAAATAACTCAACTGGGTATAAAATACTTTCAGAGAAATACAAGACTTCTGGGAAAACAGCTAACGTTCAGTTTATTATGATCTTAATCTTTTTATGTCCAATGTATGTCATTCTCGGAGGTGAGTTTCCCTCTGAGATTGGAGCATCTGAGGCCATTCTTGGACAGATATGCTGCCAACAGGTTCTGAAGAATATTCAGCTAAGCTCTAAAACCCAACAAAGCCTCAAAGTTCCTTTAAGCATGGGAAGAAACTCTTAGTTTGGATATTTAGCAGTCTTCATGATTAAATAACCCTGCAGCGGTAGCCCTGTGGCATCCGATCCCATCAGATCTCGGAAGCTAAGCAGGGTCGGGCCTGGTTAGTACCTGGATGGGAGACCGCCCGGGAACACCAGAAGCTGTAGGCTTGGGAGAAGGACCTGGCAACCCCCTCCCAAAAATCAATCTGCCATTGAAAACCCTATGAACAGCAGAGAAGCACTGACAATAGTGTTTCCCCTGTTGTGCAAAGGGTCGCTATGAGTCGGATACCGACTCGATGGCACCTAACAACAACAACAATGATTAAATTAGCTGACACAGTGAATGGGGTCTGACTTTATTCATGCTGCCAAATGAAGTACTTGATAGTATGGGTATTGGTTGATTATACTCTTGTTGGACAGGCAAACCATACCTAGCTTAAAATGTAAAGGAATGGTGAGGTAGCACTGTTGTGGTCTAGAAGGTGGTTTAGAGCAAGAAGTTTTGGATGTGAGAAGACCTTAATTTCTACATCCATTGGGCATTGCCCTCTCCCATCTCAGTGACCTTGAGCAGTTACCTAATCATGAGGAATCTCAGTGTTCTCATTTGCCCAATCAGTATAAAAATAGCATTTTGTTTTGCATTTCCTATGAGCATTAAATAGGAAAATAGGGATGCGTGTGTATTACAGTTCTCTGTGCAGCAGAGAGTAGCCATTAAGAGCTGTTTTTACTGGTGAATGTACTCAACGATTTTATCATTATCTGACTTCTGTGTGGGGCTGGGGTTAAGCTCAGTTGGTAGAATGCTGCTGTGAGCTCTCTACCGACCTGAGCTAGATTCCTGACATTGCAAAGATAGGAGAAGGATGTGGCAATCCACTCCCAAAGCAATCCCAAAACAATCAGCCATTGAAAACCCTATCAGGGTTGCTATGAGTCAGATCTGACTTGGCAACACCTAATAAGAACAACTTTTCTGTGCTTTGGTTTCTTAAAATTGTTATATGAGTAATACTAGGCTGGGTGTGGTGGCTCATGCCCGTAATCTCATCAAATCAGGAGGTGGAGGCAGGAAGATCACAAGTTGGAGATCAGAGGTAGCCTGCATAACTTAGTGAGATCCTGTCTCAAAATTTTAAAAAAGTAAAAAAAAAAAAAAAAGGCTAGGAGTACAGCTCAGTGGTATAGTGCTTGCAAAGCATTGAAATGTGAGGCCCTGGGTTCAACTCCCCAGTACTGCTAAAAAATTTTTTTTTAAAAGCGATGCTAGTATTTCCAGCATAGTAGTACTCTTGTGGTTAAATGAAAGTGTTTACTTAACTGAGAGGCTGGCACATTGTACATTCTCAATACATCTTTAAAATTCTTATTTTATAGATACTTTAGTAAAAAAATGGATGGGAGAAGGATGTGGCAGTCCACTCCCAAAAACAGTCCCAAAACAATAAGCAAATTAAAAGCCCATGAGGGTCACTATGAATTGGACACAATGGCACCTAACAACAATTAAAAATTGTTTTTTTGGCCATCACATGGCATATTAGACCTAAAGTTCTCATTCTGGGGCTTCTCATCTCATACTGTTCCCATTCTCCTTGAACCCTGTTTTTTTTATTTCGTGTTAACCTGCTTTATTTCCTCCTTAATATTTATTACTAGTTGAATTTATCATATTTTGTTCCTATATATACCCTGTTTTCCCACCCCTGGTCTGAAAACTCAAGAAACATAGAGACAATGTCTTTCTTCTTCAAATCAAATGTAACTGAAATCTAAATCCCTAGCACCCAGAAAAGAGCTTGGCACATGGTTGGAAATCAATAAATAGCTGTTAAATGAACCAATAAATGAATTAATCTATTTTCAGCATTCCCGTTTATAAGAAGTTACAAACATAATACATAAAATCCCATCAACCCATTACCTAGCTTCCCTCAATGTTGATAGCTTATGTAATTCCTCCTCCCTTCACCAGCAGCAATATGATGAACACATCCTTTTATTGGTTTCTGCACCATCCCTGTCTCATTCTCCCTGTTCCTTCACTCTGGCTTCTTGTAATCACCTCCCAAACTGCTTGCACCCAAGCCCTTGTCTCCAGTTCTGCTTTCAGGGAAACCCACATCCACATGGTGTCAGGTAAGTGCTAGAAGCTGCTGTGATTCCTTTATATGGCTTACCTTTTTCATCTTGATGATATTCTTGGAAGCAGATAGTACCCTTTTCCTCATGATTGAGATGGGACAACTGAATGAATGAGAAGCTAAGTGTCTTGCCAAAGGCATTCATTGACCTGTGCATATCCCCCGATGGTTGAAAGTGCTCTCTAGGGTTAACTTCTGTATACTTCCATGGTGCATGTGTCTGTGGGCTATGGTTTCAGAAAAGTTCTCAGACTCCAAATTAGGTCTGTTGAACATACAGACTTAGGTTTACCTGCTGCAATGATTATGCTTTTTATTTTTAAAGGCCAAATCTACTGCTCTTTTCTTGAAATCCAAAGAAATAAAACAAGTTTATTTCCAAAGAAATAAAACAAATTTAGTGAAATAAAACAAGTTTAGTTAGATTGTTGTTGTTGTTTTTAGGTGCCGTCGAGTTGGTATCCGACTCATAGCGACCCTCATAGGGTTTTTAATGGCTGACTGTTTCGGGATTGCCTTGGGAGTGGATTGCCAGGCCCTTCTCCCATTTTTGTGGTGCTGGGAATTGAACTCCAGACCTCAGAGACTGCAGTTGTGACCAACTGAGCTAAATCCCAGCATAGTTAGATTGTAGCAGCCCTTTATTGCAAGTCTGCAGTGGACTATGAAAGCATGTCTCGGTCTCAGTCAGGACAGGCACACTTTTCCAATTATCAGAGCCCAAAAGAGGTTTGGGCATGGGAGGCTGGTCAGAATCACTGCTGGACAGAAAGATTTCTCTGCTGTGGAGAGTTTGAGACTGTTTATGAAGCAGAGGACACTTTTTCTTCTTGGACAGTGCTGTAGGAAGCTGTCAAATCCAGCCAGTAGCCCAGGAAATAGGGAGCAAGGACAGGGAGACATGGCCGGTTTCCCCTCCCCAGCCCAGTCCACTGCCTAATAGATTTTAGGAGTTAAAGCTTAACTTCCTTATCCTCTTTGCCTATTCTACCCCACTCAATGCTGAAGCCACTTGTGATCCTTCCAGAGTGCTAATCTCATTGTGTCCTTCCTCTGCTTCAAAATTCTTCAATGTCTTTCTTCTGGCTTCCTTAGGATAAAGATTGTTGTTGTTGCTAGGTTGCCCTTGAGTCCAGTCCGACCATAGCGACCCTATGTACAGCAGATCAAAACACTTCCCAATTCTGTGCCAGGCACTCGATCTTATTTATGTTTAAGGCCATTGTTGCAGACACTGTGTCAATCCATCTGGTGGAGGGTTTTCCTTTTTTTTCATTGACCTGCCACTTTCCCAAACATGATGTCTTTCTTCAGGGATTGATATCTCCTGACTACATGTCTGAAATATGTAAGATGTAGTCTAGCCATTCTTGCTCCCAAAGAGAACTCTAGTTGTACTTCTTCTAGGATAGATCTGTTGGTTCTTTTGGCAGTCCAAGGTATATTCAATAGACATTTCCAGCACCATAATTCAAAAGCATCAATTCTTTTCCTGTCTGCCTTGTTCAGTGTCCAGCTTTTACAACCATATGATGCCACTGAAAATACCATGGCATGAGTCAGACGCACCTTCGTCTTCAATGTGACATCTTTGCTTTTCAATACTCTAAAGAGATCTTTTCCCACAGCTTTTCCTAGAGCAATGCATCTTTTGATTTCCTGACTGCTGCTTCCACAGGTGTTGATTATAGAGCCAAGCAAAGCAAAATCTTGGACAACTTCAGTCTTTTCTCCATTTATTATGAAGTTGCGTGCTGACCCAGTTGTAAGGATTTTTGTTTTGTTGATGTTTAGTCGCAACCCATATTGAAGGCTATGATCTTTGATCTTCATCAGTAAATGTTTTAAATCCTCTTCACTTTCAGCAAGCAGAGTTGTGTCATCTGCATAATGCAGGTTGTTAATGAGTCTTCCTCCAATCCTGATGCCACATTCTTCCTCATAAAGGCCAGCTTCTCGGATTATTTGCTCAGCATATAAATTTAAAGAGATATGGTAAAAGAATACAGCCCTGACGCACACCTTTCTCAACTTTAAACCACTCAGTGTTTCCTTGTTCTATTCGAGCAACTGCCTCCTGGTTCATGTACAGACGTTAATGTCCTCATGAGTACAATTAGGTGCTCTGGTATTCCCATGTTCCAAAGTGTTATCCATAATTTGTTATGATCCACACAGTTAAATGCCTTTGTGTAGTCAATAAAACATAGATAGACATCTTTTTGATATTCTCTGCTTTTGGCTAATACCCACCTGACATCAGCAATGATGTCCCTGGTTCCCTGCCCTCTTCTGAATCCCACTTGATTTTCCAGTAATTCCCTGTCTATATACTGCTGCAGTTGCTTTTGAATGATTTGTAGTCAAATTTTGCTTGTGTGCGATATTAATGATATTGTCTGATAGTTTGCACATTCAGTTGGATCCCCTTTTTTGGGAATAGGCACAAATATCCATCTCTTCCAGTCAGTTGGCCAGGTAGCAGTTTTTCAGTCTGTCTTAGTTTGGAAGCTCATCTGAAACCTGTCTACTCATGGGTGACCCTGCTGGTATCTGAGATACCGGTGGCATAGCTTTCAGCCTCATCACAACACAAGAAGCTTCCACAGTGCGGCAAACTGACAGATGTGTGTGGGAGGATAAAGATAAAATTCCTAATTATGGCCTCCAAGCAGTTTTACTTGTGCACCCATCAGCAGCCACATCTTCTCTAAAGATCATTTCACTCATTACACTCTGGCAACCCTACACATCCCTCCTAACATTAGAGTGCTTTGCCAGGTTGTTCTCTGCCTGGGCCACACTTCCTTCTCTCCCATCCCTGTTAACCCTGTTTAGTGTTCTGAAGCTGCTTGACTTCTTCTTAACCACATCTAATCTCCCTAATAGATGTTCTTGTTGAATCTTGTGCTTGCTTTGTTGCACACAGCTCAGTTGAGGTGTGATTATTTTAATGTTATTATCTCCTAATAGAATGTAAGCTTCTTGATGTGGAGGCTGTTTTTGCTTTTGCTTATCATTGTATCCCCCATGACTTAAACTGTAGTGGGTGCATAGGAGGTTAGAATGGTGGAATGACTGAAATAATAACACTGGGATCAGGAAACAAGGAGTGGGGAGAGATTGGAGACACTGCATTTGGCCCTTGTTCTTTCATTGTTAAAGTTGACCAGTTCTTCACTGCTCAGCCAGAATTGTATGCAATAACTTTATTAACGTCAAATAGTATCACAATACATATTTATCCAACAGGATCAAGAAATTGGTTACAGATATCATCTAAGACACACAGCTACTTTGTGTTAGAATGCTTCTATCATCACAGATCACACAAAGAGTTTGTACATTGATAATGACTTTTATCTGGAAATACAGATGCTCAGCTAGCCCATCTTATTGGGCCTTGATGTTTCAATTGAATTAAGCCGAAGAGGTGAAGATTGGCATTTTGTTGTTAATAAATATGCCTTGGGAAATCGTTTATGACAACACTCTTTGAGATACAGAGTGGCACATAGAGGCCATTTTTAATTACGGAGTATACTCAAATCAGAATTAGTAATTCTATTCTGTTGTTACTTGAGAATGTTTTAATAATTGGATTGAGGAATATATTAACTTTACCAATAAGTAGCATTTAAATATTTAGCCTTTGGTGTAGGTCTGTAGAATATCCTTTCTAGATTAATACTTCTACTATGGTTTCTAAATCTGCATCTCCGGTATTATAAGAAAACACCATTGTATAAGCATAGAATTATTGGGTGTTGTCATTCATGGTCCACAGGATAAGAGACACAAAACACCATAGAAAGTTACAAGAATGTAAATACTTAGCTAAGTAAATAGGATAAATATTGGGCAGTTACCATATGTAACACTGTCTACCAATAGGTAAAAACCCAACCCTAGTTACAATGCATTCAGATCTTGGGAGGAGGGAGGGGAAGAGGGGGAGGGAGAAATTTGCAAAGTATACAAAGTAGCGAATATTTTTCTTTAAATATCTATTTAACAAATTCATAGTGCACACTGGAAAATCTTCATAAATACAGTCAAAATGCTTATTGTTTGGGAAAATGCTTATTCATGCACCAAATCATATGAGCACTGGATTCATAAAGTAAAAAAAAAAGTATGCAGAGTAATTATTTGCAACAAATACTTTCAATCCTATAGAGCATAAAACTAAAAAAACAATAATACATGCAAGGTGTAATACACCAAATTGTCTTCTAGGAATCATTAAAACATCTTTTGCATCAAAACACATAGGAAAAAAATCAATGCTATTTAATTTTATTTATCCATATTACATACTAGAGACTTTATGCTACAAAATACTTCTACTATTTCAACATACATACAAAACGACCATAAAAGTATCTGTGTATATAACAAGGTACTCTCCAGTTAGCCATCTGTAATGAATAATATATCTCCTCATGTCATCTTGTCTCTAAATACCATTTATCATGACCCAGGCCTTTCTACCTTAATGAGGACTACAGATCTCTGATTTACATTCAACACTCTCTGCATTAATAATTGATTGGAACTCTTAAAAAATTCTTCTGCCACTGAAATGGAAGATGGTGAGACTCTCTCCAGAAGAATGCAAATACTACTCTGTTAAATCTGATTGGTAAAGGAAGTGGGGCCACTAGGCTGCTGGCCAAATTCATCAGAGGATGGCCCCAAACTTGCCTGCTGGCTATACCCACCACTTGAGCCATAGCTGTCTTGGTTGTAACTGCCTTGATTATAGCTGCTGGAGTGCTTCTCCATTGGGTCTGAAAGATATCTCTGTCCTGAGGAATGCCAGCCAGT
>VMDO01009873.1:0-74701 GCA_007922755.1 Pedetes capensis
TACCAATTCTTTCTTGTATAATGACTCTGTGTATTCTTCCCATCTTCTTTTGATGTTTCCTGCATCATTTAATATTTTCCCTGTAGAATCTTTCATTACTGCCACTCGAGGCTTGAATTTTTTCTTCACTTCCTTAAGCTTGAGAAACACAGAGTGTGTTCTTCCCTTTTGGTTTTCTGCCTCCAGCTCCTTGCACATGAGTTAATTAATCTGGGATGGGTTCAAAATTATTGAGTCTCTTAAAAATTCCCCAAGGAGCCAGACACAGTGGCGCATGCCTGTAATCCCAGCGGCTCAGGAGGCGGAGGCAGGAGGATCACAAGTTCAAGACCAGAGACAGTCTGTGTAACTTAGCAAGACCCTGTCTCAAAAAGTAAAAATATGGGCTGTGGGTGCAGCTCAGTGGTCCAGCACTTGCAAAGTATGCAAGCGTGAGGCCCTGGGTTCAACTCTCAGTACTGGAAAAAAAAAGTTCTCCAGGGATTCTTATTTGCAGCCAGCTGAGAACAACCTGTTTAAGTAACATTGGAATTTTCTGACCTTTATAGGTATCCCTAAACTGAAAAATCCAAAATCTGAAAAACACAGGTGTCTAACCTTTTGTCTTCCCTGGGCTGCATTGAGTTAAGAAGAATGGTTTTGGGCTTCACATAAATTATATAATATAGTTAGTGCATATACTTGAGAACACACACACACACACACACACACACACACACACACACACATATATATATATATATATATATATATATATATAGTGAAGCTTGGGGAAATGGGAAAAATATAAAACTAGTGGGAAATTTGATCTTTTTTTAAAAACAAATCTATCAATGTCTGATTTGATTTAAGTAGTCTCAATTCTTAGTGTTCTCAGGTAAATTTTTTGATGGTCAATTCTTGGCATCTAGAACTGGTTGAATTAGATTTTTCCAAAATACTGTATTTTTATTCTGTTCTGCACCATTTCAAGAATTTTAGAGGGCAACAAGGTCAGATATGGAAGAACATTGCATATGATTGGATTCGCAGCAGCTCTCTTGCCAAGGTGGATTAGATGTGCATATATATGGTACTTACTTTTCATCTCACTCCTCCTGCCCCCATTAGTTCTGTTATCTTTGCCCCATAGTTTTCACCTCTTTGTGTTTGGTTCTATGCTTTGAGGTGTGATTTCCACTTGATCATAAAAGTGCTTAATTAACATCTCTTTTTCATTTCAAATGCTCTTTAGTTTAGTTGGGAAATCATACTTTTTTTTCCAATCCAGAAAATATTTTTGGTGCATATATTGCACCTTTGATGTTTTTAGGTGCCATGGAGTTGGTGTCTGACTCATAGCGACCCTATGTGCAACCAATGAAACACTATTGTTAGTGTTTCTCTGCTACTCAGAGGGTTTTCAATGGCTGATTTCTTTTTAGGAGTGGATTCTGGGTCCTTCTCCCAAGCCTACAGCACCTGGTGTTCCCAGGTGGTCTCCTATCCAAGTACTAACCAAGACCGACCCTGCTTAGCTGCTGAGATCTGATGGGATCAGACGCCACAGTGGCACGGCTACAGGCTTAGTATACCTAGGGTCTCTTATTATTTTCAGTCAAGTATTTGTTTCCACTAAAATTTCCCCTCTAAATCTCTATTTTACTGGTGTTTCTCTCTCTCTCTCTCTCTCTCTCTCTCTCTCTCTCTCTCACACACACACACACACACACACAGAGTCTCATCTCTCTCCTTCTCTTCTTCCCTTCCCCCCTTAAATGGGATTGATATCTCCCCACTCCCAGATTGTTGGGCTTGGGTCTAGTTGGCAGAGAGCTCCATGTGTTGCTGGGCCCAAAATGGGGAGAAAATAGGTGCAGCACTGCCCCTGGTGCTAATGATGCAGCATCACACAGGTTGCCATGACCTTGAAAGGTACCTGTTTTGGAGTCTGTTGCACTCTTCCACCCTCAAAAAATTCGGTCCTCTGAATTATTGTCCCTTTTGCCTTTTAGGGATTCAGGACACATACACAAAGTGCTCTTCAGAGCCCACTGATGATCTTGCCCTGGTCACAAGGGAGAAGCAGCTACACCATTCTCCCTGGCACCTAGGACCTCATTGCACTCAGCTTTTCACAAAGTGTAGCAGCCTTTGTGCGAATAAACTGGAGTTGGAAGCGGGAAGTAGCAAGTAGGTTGCCATTTTCCTGAAGTCCATGAAAGTCAGTGATTTAATAAACCAAGTATTTATCAGAATTTATTTGCGTACATGAGACTTTGGGGATCAGGGTGATGGTGTACCCTTTCCCTGTTTTCAATTGAAAATATTAATACACTTGAGCTATTATGATAGAAGCCAGGATGTGATAAGTGCTTTAACAAATTAACAAATAAATGTGCTGCAAGTGAAGACTAGAATGGTAACACTTCCTCCTGAAAGATTTGAGAAAATTTTAGGAGGAAAGTGGTATCTGGGATAGGCTTTGAACCTAATTTCAACAGGTTAAATACCAAAAGATAAGTACCATAAGAAGCCAGAGATCTGCAATGGTCGCGGAAGGCTTTCTGGAAGAGATGGGATTGAGGTTGGATTTTGGTGCATGGTATATGGTAAGCTGAGATGACTAAGAGGGAAAAAAGCAGTCCACACAGGGTTCATAGGATCACCACAAGCTGGGAAGCAGGACTTAGTGGCATGTCATGGTGGGCTAAGGTGAAAAAATGGAGGGATAGAAAACCTTGGATAACATTGTGAAAAGTTGGCCCCTTTTATTTTTAGGTAATGGGTATCTAGCAAAGTTTTCGGTACAGATACTCATCACTGTTAGCCTGTCAGTGAGTGTGGGACACACTCCAGACAGGCTGGAGGGAGTGGAGGCAATAATGTAGAGATGGCTGACCACAGTCATTCAAGGGATAGAGCCAGCAGGAGCAGAATGGGAAGGAGAGGTGCTGGGGAAGTAAGGAAGAGTAGGCGAGCTTGGGGGATGGCCTAGGTATTAGCATGAGGGATAAGATGACTAAAGGAGCTCATGAATTTTTTTTTCCATTGCAACTCCTTCGGATTCTTTGAAAGTATTAGTTTCCTGCTGTGGCTAGAGCAAATCATCATCTAAATGTCATCAACTAAATGACTTAAAACAACACAAATCTATTGCCTTGGAGTCTCTCAGGTAAGAAGTCAAAAATGAATCATACAGGAAAAGTCAAGGTGTCTGCAGGGTTATGTTACTTCTGGGAGAGCAAGGGAAGACTCTATTTCCTTGCCTTTTCCAGCTTGTACAGGCTACCTACATGCCCTGACTTGTGGTTTTTTTCCCTCCCATCTCTACTTCTGACATCACATCTCCTTTTCTGGGCATTTCAATGCCACTGTTTTCCTCTTATAAGGACCTTTGTGATTACATTGGACTCACTTCAATAATGCAGGATAATATGCCATTCTCAAGATCTTTTAAGTATATATGCAAAGTCCCTTTTACCATGGAGGTAATATACCCACAGGTTCCAGGGATTAGGAAATGGACGTCTTTAGGAGGTCACTATTTAGCCTACTACATATAACTTTGAGCTTGCTCTCTCTTTTCCAAAATGATTAATCTCAACTAAACACATATTAACAAAATTTTCTCCATTGTCTTATTGCTTTCTCTATTCAGTGTAATATTTTGTCAGACTATGTCTATTTTGGCAACCTTAATTCTCTCCCTCTTACTCTCACTAGGCTAGTACACCATGAACATTGTGAAGTACTTATGTTGTCTTTTAAACAATTCATTTTAGTTATTTAGTTAGTTACCTGCAGCCATATCACCCTAGCATCCAATCTCATCAGATCTTAGAAAGTTAAGCAGGGTCGGCCTGGTTAGTCCTTGGATGGGAGACTGCCTGGGAACACCAGATGCTGTAGGCTTGGGAGAAGGACCTGGCAGCCCAATCCTGATACAATCAGCCATCCAAAACCCTATGAATAGCAGAGAAGCACTGACAGTATTGGTCGTGGCACAGTGTCAGGGAATGTTTCATTCTGTTGTACATAAGGCACTATGAGTTGGACCCAATCTGATAGCACCTGACAACAACAACATTTATTTACTTGGCTTTTTTTTTTATTAGGATTTTTTTGCCTTTTTGTTTTTGTTTTCTGTTTCCCTTCTTGTAGTCTTTTTACCTCATTTCTTCAAAGTTTCCAAACTGAAAAAGTACGATATACATAAAGATCAAATATGTGCTGTACTTTAGATCCAAGGCAATTTCCTCAAGAATTTGCTCATGATGGCAGATGGCAGTTTAAACATAGAAACCCATATGTTTCTTTTAAATTCAATGGAAAGAAGATTAAGTGTCCACTGAACAGTGTAGATATTTAGTATAAGTAATCTGGGATTCCTATACTCTTCAGACAAAGACACAGCAAAAACTTATCTGGACAATATTATCTGTCCTTCTTCCTTCCCATAACAAACTGAGGACATAAAATGTTGCTAAATTTCTTTTTTAGGATTACTTACCATCTGTCCTTCAAAGATGGATAAACCTGCGGAAGTCTACTTCCTGTATATGAATTTAAGGTGGCATAGCAAATAGAATAACAGTACAGGCTGTGGAATCAAATTATGGTTAGCCACAGCTCCATCTCACACTGGCCTTTAGGAGATTACTTATGTATGCTATTTAGTTTTCCTATTGGTAGACTAACCACACTTAGCTGGGTTGTTATGTAAAAAGTACATACCAGATACACAGTTTTGTGTCTTGCTGTTTTTCATTTAATAAGGCTGAAAGATCTTTTAATTTTACCTTTTATACTATTTTGATTTTTTTAGTTCCCCATGTGTCTGTCAGCTTGTGTTGCTGTGATGCTAAAAGCTGTGCCACCAGTATTTCAGATACAGAAGGGCCACCCATGGTGGGAAGGTTTCAGCTGAGCTTCCAGACTAAGACACTTTAGGGAGAAGGACTTGGCAGCCCACTCTTGAAACAACTAGCCATTGAAAACCCTATGAGTAGCAGAGAAGCACTGTCAAATATGGTAGCAGAAAAAGCCTCACAGGCTGGAAGGCATTCAAGAAACAGCTGAGGAAGTGCTGCCTCCTCAAAGTAGAGTCGACCTTAATGACGGGAGTGGAGTAAAGCCTCTGAGATCTCCTTTTGCTAATGTGGCATGAATGAGAAGAAACATAGTGGCTGCAACAATGGGTTCAAACATAAAAAGATTGTGAACGTGACACAGTGTTGGGTAGTATTTGGTTCTGCTATACTTAGGGTCACCATGAATTGGGTCCCACCTAGTAAACAAAACAAAGAAGTCTATTTACTTGATTTGGAAAGTTTGAAAAATTAGGACTATAGTTACTAGCCTGCAGCTGTAGCCCTGTGGCATCCAATCCCATCAGATCTCGGAAGCTAAGCAGGGTCGGGCCTGGGTAGTACCTGGATGGGAGACCGCCTGGGAACACCAGAAGCTGTAGGCTGGGAGAAGGACCTGGCAACTCCCTCCCAAAAATCAATCTGCCATTGAAAACCCTATGAACGGCAGAGAAGCACTGACAATAGTGTTTCCCCTGTTGTACAGAGGGTTGCTATGAGTCAGATACCGACTCAACGGCACCTAACATCAACAACAACATAGTTACTAAGATAAATCTTAGAGGAGTCCGTGTTCCTTTGCGTCCTAGAAGGAAGGGCCAAAAGAGGGCCTTGGTTAGCAAGAGTGGATCTGGACTAGGCAGACAGGGGAATCATTTTATTATGCCTATGATATAAAAATTCCAGAGCTTCTTGGTTGAAATTTTCTGAGGAAAAATCAATGAATTAGTAAATCCTACTGCTCAAATACAGTGAAGATGGTTTTATTCCTTTCCCAACAGCTCTTCAAAATCCTCCCTTAATCTACTTAAGTATAATCAGTTCCCATAGTCGTAAACTGTGCAAGACTGGGAAAGAGTGAACAAAAGATTCCTGAGGCATGAAGTCACAATGCAAGTAAGGTATCAATGTGAGGCTGGATAGCTGGTGAAAGAACTCATGGCCGTACCTCAGGGTTAAAACCTCAGTATCCCCTTCAGTGTGCCATAATTTACCAAACTATTGAGGCCGGGTCCTCTGACCCCAAGCCCCAGGATAGTGCGGCATGATGGTGCGCAGGCTCTTGGTCATCTGCCCCCATCCAGAGCCTTATTTAGAAACTCATGGAGGCAGCTCAGTGGCGAGAGGTTCTTTGAGTTCTTCCTTCTCTTTTCTATTCTCTTCAGAACACTCAAATACTCAGAAAGCTAAAGCAGCTTATATTAAGATCTCAAAGGCCTGGACATCTATAGGCCTTTGAGAATTCTAATTCTCAAGATCAAGTGGAAATTTTACTTGATTGCTTTTTGAAGACTTAACTTGCTATAGTTAATGCAGAAAAAAGCACCTTTTCTTACTGTTACTAAAATATATTTTAATTTGATGGATGAGAAATGATACAAATAAGAAAAATTTAAAACTCAGAATACCTCTATCAATATTAAAACCTTGATTTATTCTTCTCTTTATATTTGTACACACATAGACATATACCCTTCAGAATTTTATGTTTTCACATTTTATACACAAATTGTATTCTTTTAGTAATTTATTAATATAGACATTTCCCTATGTCAATAGCTAATTTTAGAGGATGTTATTTTAATAGCTGAATAATATTCTGTTGAATTTTTATATAGCAATAGTGGTTCTCTTATTTCCCACTAAAATGGCAGCCCTCCAACTATCTGTATATTCTCAATTCTAATTTATACCTTTTCAACAGTCTTAGAGGGCTACAAAATCAGACACAGATTAGAATCAAGTCCAGATTGGATTCACAAGTGCAATTCAAGAACACACAGTAAATAAGAGATGCATAATTACAACTATGGGAGAAGGACATGGCAGTCCACTCCTGAAGCAATCTGCAAAAACAATCAGCCATTGAAAACCCTGAGGGTCACTGTGAGTCAGATGTGTCTCCTCAGCACCTAAGAACAACAGCAACAACAATTACTACTAAGGCAAGAAATTGAGGGGAGAGCCTATGGGAGCAGCAGGGGGTAGAGCCATGGATGGAAACTACAAGACAAGTCTGAGGTGCTAGTCCCATAAGCACTGCCCTGTCCACTAGTTCCTGTCCAGAGCCCTACTGCTCAACAAAGCCCAAGCTTCTAAGTATACCATTCAAGGCCATCTGCAACTCCTTTTTCCAACCTTCCTTCTCATTATCCCTTTTTAAACTCCCTCCTGTTTCTGCCAAATGGTCCAATTTATTCTTCTCAACATGTTGTTGTTGTTACGTGCTGTTGAGTCATGTCTGACTAATAGTGACACTTACAGTGTTTTCAATGGCTGATTGGGGATTGCTTTGGGAGTGGATTGCCACAACCTTCTCCCATTTTTGTGGTACTGGGAATCAAACCCAGGACCTCAGAGACTGCAGTGCAGCGCTCTGCCAACTGAGCTAAATCCCAGACCTTTCTCAACATAGATCAAGGTTTCTGCTACCTCCATAACTGTTCGTCTTTTCCTCCTTTCTTTTATCATCTCTGCCCTTCTCCATATTGACTTGTCTAAATCTTATGCAGTAACCCATGATGTAGCCTGAATAGTGTCTCCGTTGGGAAGCCAGGGCTGATTTCTCCAGTCCCTCCAGCCAAAGAAAGTGTTTTTCCTCTTTCAGGTCTCATCTCTCCCTATACATCAATTTTCACTCACATTGCAGCTACTTGGGCACACATCTCCTCTGCTTAGATTTTGGGTCTGTGTTTTTGGACATTTTCACATCACAGTGTTCTTTTGAGCAGTATACTTTTATTGGCATACTCTAAGGCAGGCATGTTCAACCTGCAGCAAACAAGCAGCATGCCACCCAGGATAGCTAGTAATGCAGCCCCACAGAATCTTTTACCAAGATGTTTTTTAGCATTTATTTTCTCCATGACTTCCCTTTACTACATATATGTGCTAACTATATTATAAAATTTATGTATGGCCCAAGATAATTCCTCTTTACTCAATGTGGCCCAGGAAGGCCAAAAGGTTGGACACCCTTGCTCTAAGGAATGTTGTTGTTAAGTGATGTTAGGCACTTTTGCATAGTTCCAAGTTGGACTCATCCAAACTCAGATCTGAAGTGATGTATCATGGCTCAGTCATGTCGTTTTTGTTGTTATGTGCCATCGAGCTGGGTCCAACTCATAGTAACCCTATGAACACAGAACAAAACACTTCCCGACACTGTACCATGCCCGGGACTATGTCAGTGCTTCTCTGCTGTTCATAGGGTTTTTTGATGGCTGATTGTTTTTTGGGAATGGTTCTGCCTGTTCCTCCTCTCAAGCTTGTAGTACCCAGTATTCCCTGGCAGTTTTCCATCCAAGGACTAACCAGGCCTGACCCTGCTTAGTTTTGGAGATGAGACACGACCAAGGTGGTATGGATGTAGATGCTCTAAGGAATAAATAGTATCAAAATTATACTACTCCCTTGTCACATTGTATCCTTGTTTGAGTAGAACTGCCCTGACTCATCTCTTATATTCATCAGAGAAATATTTTTTTGTAGGAACTGGTCACCAAAGATTATTCCCAGTAATTCTTTTTCATTCTATGAATGCTTGCTCCTACACAAAGCAAGAGGAGGAACTACCTCATAGCCCCAACCCTCAGAATCTGGCCTGGCCTTGTGAACTGGCTTTGACAAGTAGCAGTGAAAATAACAGTCTTGGGCTTCCAAGTCTAGGCTATGTAGTGATAAATGTGAAGTGAAGAAGTCAGGCTCTTTGCTTGACAGCTCCAGCTGGGCTCTCAACAGACAGGCCACACTGACTGAGTCATGTGGAGGAATCATCCTTTATGTCCCAGTCTAGTCAAACTCCTAGAAGACTGACCACCAAGTAACAGCACCTAAGCACAATAACAGCACCTAAGCACAATAACCCAAGTCCATACCTTGTGTGTCTCTGTCTCCATTTTTTTCTCCGTCTCTCTCTCGCTCTCTCTCCATATAATGAATATACCTATATCCACATAACTATTTGTATTTGAATATTTATACAGGATGTATTAATAATAGCCCCAAATTGTAAACAATCCAATTGTCTTCCAACTGATGAATGGATACATAAGTCATGCTATAAGCATTCAGTGGTATGCTATAAGAAAAACATCTTTGATAAACCTAATAGCACAGATGCATTTCAGGATCATTTAGCTAAGTGAGCAAAGACAGACCTCAATGACAGTGCTATACAATTCCACCAATATAAGACTCTACAAGAGGCAAGACTGCAGTGACAGAAAATACAACACTGTTTTCTGAGAGCCAAAGTGAGTGGGGCTGGAATTTGCCATAATGAAGCCTGCAGGAAATTTTGAAGTGATAGAAATATTTTATTTTTTGATTGTGGTGATATTAAAGAATTTTATTGCATGAAAATCGTGCCCCCAAAATAGAATTTTTACAAAGCCATTTGTAGTAGTGTAATAATACAAACTCTTTAGAAATACATTTAAAAGAGGAAAAAGACACTTATGAAATTATGAAAATAGCAAAATATTTCCATAATATATCAAAAATAACCTAAACATATTAAAAACTACATTCACAATAGTTCTTAAATGTCAATTATATACAAATTATCTATAGATTCAATACAATTTTAGTCAATGTCTTAACAATATTTCTGCATAGGTTAACAAAATGACTAAAATGTGTAAAACAACACAGACACATTTATAGAAAAATAACATAGGAAGGCACTTGTTCTATGAGGTGTAAATTATCACAGTGTATAATTGACACAAGAATAGACAAATACCTTAAGACTAAGTGTAGAGAGCCCAGAAGAGATCCAAAAGGACATTGGATGTGTGACAAAAAAGGGTATTGCAGAAATGTGAGAAGAAAAATTGAGGTTTTCAATAAATAATATAGGGATAATTGTTTTATCAGCTAGAAAAGATGAAATTGGATCTCCACCAGGCATTGCAAAAATCAATTCCAAGTGGGTGAAAAAAATTAAAGGTAAAACTACAAAACTTTTTTGAAGCAGGATAGAATTTTCTATCTCGGAGGAGAAAAAGATTTTTTAAATTGTGAAAGAAAACACAGGCCAAAATGGAAAGAGTAATACATTTGACTGTGCTGGAATTTAAATTACACTAATCCAAAGACACCAAAAAGGAAGTAAAGCCATGGGCCACAAGCAGGGTGATGAAGTATATAGGGCATAAACTGAGTAATGCTGTTTGTGAAATTTAAAACAAAGAATGACTAGTATCCAAAGTATATATGTGTGTCTGTGAGTCTGTGAAATTAATAAGAGAAAGAATACCAGCCTCTAGAACACTAGTGAAAGAAATGTATAGATATTTCATAGAAGAGAAAGCTTAAATGATCCTTAGGCACAAAAGGTTATTAACTTTATGAAAATATGTTCAATCTTACTAATAATCAGGGAAATATAATTTTAAAACATTATAAGGAATCACTTTACATCTATAAGAAATGAAAAAAATTAAAATCAGTACCACATTTGGCTAGCTGCTCATTAATCAAAACTCTTATTAACTGCTGGTGAAAGTATAAATTATTTTAACCATTTCAGAAAACAGTTTGTATTTCCTTGTAAAATTCAATATGTACATATGCTACAACCCAGTGAATTAGTTAGGTTCTGGAGAAATTGTTGCACCTTTGGTAAATTTGTATGCATGTTAACCAACAACCTATGCAATAATATTTATAGAAGTTTTTTTCATTATAAAAAGACTAAAAATTAACAGCCCAAATATCCATCAACAATAGAATGGATAAATAAATTGTGATAAAGTCTTATAGTAAAATACTATGCAGCAATGAAAAATGAATAGTTTATAACAATACAGATGAATTATGCAAGAACATAATTTTGAGTAAAAAAATAAAGTCACAGGAAAATATATCATTTAGTTGTCACACTCTGGTTTCTCTTTAGATTGTGTAACTTTCTCTTTTTAATAGTATTTACATAAAACTCAAAACTTGTCAAAATTAAATAATGTACTATTTGGAATACTTGTTGCTGTTGTTAGGATTCATCAAGTCTGGTCTGACTCATAAAGATCCTCATAGGGTTTTTGATGGCTGATTGTTTTGGAATTGCTTCAGGCAGGGGATACCATGTCCTTCTCCCTTTGGAATACTTATATAGGTATAAGGCCTCCAAACAAAGAGCAAGGGAGATATCAATAAAGATCAGTAATTCACAGTATATATTGGTTACTGCTCAGTGAGAGGAGAGAGGTTTCATCAGGATGTGGCATATAAGAGGCTCTGAAGAATAATGATGCTCTATCT
The DNA here is from genome assembly GCA_007922755.1 of Pedetes capensis. Taxonomy (NCBI): domain Eukaryota; kingdom Metazoa; phylum Chordata; class Mammalia; order Rodentia; family Pedetidae; genus Pedetes; species Pedetes capensis. Next base: position 11,337 of record VMDO01009873.1, read on the forward strand.
CTTGGAATTGGTTGTCTGCACATAGGTACTTATTTGTTGCCCATTGACAAGTGCATGTTCATGTGCATGCACCCCTTTATGTACATGATATATGAGTGTATACACATACATTCACTTAAAAATTGTAGATTCCAAGGACATGAGATCAGATATCTCAATTCATTAGGATAAGATAGTATCAAGAACTCTGAATTTCTATCAAGTTCTTATGGGGATTTTGATAGAAGTAGCCCGAGGATCACATTTTGAATATGTGTATTATTTCTATAGTTTGAAGTACTCACCCTTGTAACTTGCATTTCCAAAGGAGTTACAACAAAATTAAAGGAGGCAGTTTATAATAAATAAACACATGACACTTTTAACTCCAGAAATTGTCACTTTACTATACCATAAAACTAAGAAACTCAAAAGAAGTTGCATTTTTAAACCACATTGGTCAAGTTACACAAGATTCCAATGAACAAATATCATAAAATATCTCCGTACCATATCAGTACCATTCAAAGAAACCTGGTCAACCATTATACTATAGGTTGAAAAATTTAGTACCTGAAAGTCAACCTGGTGCCCTCTTTGTTTATCATTTGCCTATAACAATGTAAAACTCTGGCTTTATAAATCATGAAATTATTGTCAATTAAATTCATAGGAATAAAATTTTGTTAAAGAAATAAAATATAAGAAAGATAATGTTGGTCAGTTGCCAGTCAATATTAATATTAAATTTTCCTAAGCTGCTTTAAGTTATATCAATCAGTCCAGGCAGCACTGTTTTATTATTTTCACGATGCTGCTATTTCAAGCAAGTTTGCTGTGGCATAATTTTATTTTACATATGTACAGATTGGGTTATTGTATATACATATCAGAGAAACTCTTCCAGCCATTTCATCACAAGGGCAATGACTTGTCAGGCAGAAAGTTTTCTGTTATCTTCTTGCTCACAGCAAGGGACACAGGTAGTCATTTCTTTCTGTTTTCAGTACATTCTGGAAAGTCCAAACACTCTGCTTGTTGTTTTTCTCATGGAATGATGAGCAGTATTAAGGACTTGGGTTTATAAATAGTGTCTCTTGTTGAGCCTTTCAAATGTTAGCTACACTTTTGATTTCTGTGCTTCTACTAGACTATAGGATCCTTTCATGTTGGCTTTTCTTGCAAAGTAGATGATCATCCCAATGGCAGGTATTATTAAGGAAGACACACAATAGAGCATGAGAAGTTCAGGAGAAAAATAGCCCTTGTTATTTTCTCTTCCTGGAAAATAATCAAATGGGTGCAATTAACGTCTAGTACAAAAAGAAATCATTTAATAATAACACACGTTTTATTGTAGCAGAACAACTAGTTCTCCAAGGAAAAGGGGATCAAGCCAGGAGAAGGACAATATGGACCCAAAGTGCATATTTCTCTGAAATATCCAAACAATTAGTTGGTGGTTGCTATGGGCATGATGGATCTGAAGATGACAGCTGTTTACTTCCACAAACTTGGATTAAAAAAGACTGTTTCAGATGTGAAATGGAAGAGAATGTGCAACATTCTAGGGAATCTTTACAAGAGCAGTGTTCAGAGAGGGGGTGTTTGTTTGGAGAAATAGAAATATCCACTAAAGTACTGGGACACTGATCATCATGAACTGAAATGACTGAACAGTTCTCCAAGAAAATCTTTATAACATTTACAATGTGATCATTATAGTTAAATACCATGAATCCGACAGTAAAAGAAAGAATTCCTGCTGATGGCTTGCATATGTTTGTATTTTGTGTGTCTGAAGTAAGGTCATCTTAATATGTATTATTTCTCTTCCAGCATTCATATTATCTCTTGATTTGTTGAGGGTCTCTGGATAGTATAATGTTTCAGCTTAAATGACACTCAGAGAGGCATTTTCTGATCTACATCTCCTTTGTCTAAATTTAGAACCCCAACAGACTCTCAAAACCCACCCACCACTTTCCCTTCATAGCTCCTATCACAGCTTGTAACTAAACATTTGTCCATGTGTTTATATGTTAAGTTTGGTCTCCTCTTCTGACTGTGAACTTCATAAAGGCAGGTAGGTCTATTTTCTTTTGGGCCCACCAATGAACAGCTGGCACTTACATGACTACTTAGCATAAATGGCACCTCCAAAATACTTTTGAACACAAATAAATTTTTTGTTTTTAAATCCTGTTATTTTCCCATTTAGTCATAAATGGAGTACAGAAAATAATAGTATGTAAAAATTTAAAAATTAGTAGTACTCTTTTTAATCTACTAGAAAATCATCTGAGAGCTGCCAATACCATTTGGCATCTGAACCAAATTAGGACATCTGAAGAAGAGACACTTGCTTCTGTCTATGCTTTGTTTGCCTGGCATTTAATGACCTCACAATTGCATAAGATGTTTCAGTTCTAGCAAGAATTAGTGACTTGACTTTGGTCATTACTGCATCTCTTCTAGAGCTTCCTAAACACTGAAAGTCACCTGAGTAGAAAGGAATCATTAGCATTATACTATCCAGAGACCCTCAACAAATCAAGAGATAATATGAATGCTGGAAGAGAAATAATACATATTAAGATGACCTTACTTCAGACACACAAAATACAAACATATGCAAGCCATCAGCAAGAATTCTAAAATGCAAAGTTTTTCAAATTACTGAAGAAAAAACACTTCCTCCCTAAACATAATAATAATCACCTCATTTTTCTACTTTCCCTTGGTAGAGCTGAGTGAGGCAAAGCATAAGGGTAATATTTTAATGGGCTATTCATCATCATAACTGTGGTTAGACATCAGCATTGATGAAATGCTATCCTTGTTGTTTTCTTCTCAATTTAATAAATATTATCTTTTGCCTTTCTGTTTTTCCCTCAGGGATCTGCAGAAATACTTAAATTTGCTGCTGAGTCAGTTGCCAGGGCAGTTTCCTTCCCTTCTGTCCTTCCTTCCTTCCTTCCTTCCTTCCTTTTTTCATTCCTTTTTGCAGTCCTAGAGATGAGAGTTGAACCTGGGCCTTGTGAAAACTAGGCAAGTACTCTATCACTGAGCTGTACCTTCAGCCTTTAAAAAAATTTATTTTGAGACAGGATCTCACTAAGTTGCACAGGCTGCCTCTGGCCTTGAACTTGCCCTCCTCCTGCTTCATGCCTCCAAGTCACTATGATTACTGGTGTGCATCATGGCACACTTAGCCATAAAATTTTCTTAGTTGTATAAGCACTGAAAATCTTAGACTGCTGACCATTTCTATCAATGGGGTATATTCAAGTCAAGACGAAACAAAATAATGTAAAAACCCAATTAAATGCAAAGGAAAACTAGTTCAAAATATCCAAAGAAATGTCAAATTTTGGCCTTCATTCATATCTACCTATTTTATACCATGAATTTGAATTTGTAGCTGAATGCATAATGTTCTTTGTTTTAGATAATGAGTAAAAAGTGGCAAATATGTAAGGGATTAATTTAATAAAGCAATTAGAAAAGATAATATGTAAAAGAGAAAATTAAAAAGTGAAGAAGCTTTAATGTGTCTTTCAAAAGGAACAAATAATTACAAATAGATTTACAGAAATGTTGTTGTTGTTAGGTGCTGTCAAGCCGGGTCTGACTCATAACAGCCCTATGTCCAACAGACGAAACACTACCCCATAGTGTGCTGTGCCTGGCACTATGTCAGTGCTTCTCTGATATTCATAGGGATTTCAGTGGCTGATTGTTTAGGGAGTGTACTTCCAGGTTCTTTTACAGAAATGTTAGTAGTCTAATTTCCTAGGGTTAGGCTAAATTAAAGGTGGACAGAGGCACCAATGGGCTGGGGTTTAGCTCAGTTGGTAGAGTGCTGCTCCACACTCTCTAAGGACCTATGTTCAAGCCCCAGCAAGACAAAAATGAGAGAATGTTGTGGCAATCCACTCCTGAAGCACTCCTGAAACAATCAGTCATTAAAAACCCTGTGAGGGTCTCTATGAGTCAGACTTGACTTGAAAGCACTTAACAACAACAAAAACAGAGGCATCAAGGATTAAAGAAAATGGGAATCAGTGAATTTCAGCCTACTCATAACTAAGATCTCATTTCATCCAGAATCATCCCCAATCTCACTGGAAACACTAATTACACATACCCAAGTATCGTTTTGAGTGACATGATTTATGGTAAATATTCTATTTTTTGAACACATAGTAACTTCATTGGCCAGATCAACTCTTTTCAGTATAATCACAGAAGGTGGATGACTAAAAGTTTTACAAGTAATTGTGATACTTTTCCCCCTTTAACATTTCTAGATGGATGTATTGATGTTGCTGTGTTTCAAGGAGGTATGATGAAAACAGAAAATATATGGTAAAGTTTGTAATCTTGAGAAATCAGCAAGATTAGTGAAATATTTACCTATTTTTCACTTAGGTTTGGATTTCCTTTACATTAACAAGTGGTTGCTAACTCTGATAGCCAATGTCAGACTCCTTAAGAATTGGCACTTGTGGTATTCTTTACTCCACTACCAAGTATGGCTTCTTATACATAATAGAGGCTCATTAGTGTGCAAAGAGTGTGAGACTGATTAGTCAAGGTTGACATAGTCTGTTTACACCAGTAGGATCAACAGATCCTACCTACTGAGCATTCACAGAAGGGATAGGGGATGAAGGGGCCCCTGAACTTTCTCTGCTGATGCCATTGCCTGCCCCACCCCTTTCTCTCCTCATCCTAATAGAGTAGCATAGTCAGGGGCATTCATTCTAAAGGAAGCTGTTCTGTAGTCTAGAGATCTTTGTGTGTTGTTCAGGATCAAGATTGCTACTCCTGATTATTATCCTGAAAGATGTCTATCCAGAAAATATGGAGTTACTCCAGCTTCAGAAAATAGTGTTCCTTCCTTCTAGGAGTGAAGGAGGTCTGGGTAGAATTCTTTTCTGATGTGCTTATCCTACTTTTTTAAGTTTCCTTATGACCCCCAGGGAAAGATTTTGAAAATATGGCTAAACACTTAGCAAATCCAAGACCTCAGACACCAATGATGAATTGGCAACTTTGAAAAAAGCAAATGGGAATTCCACACTCACCAATGATTAATGTCAACTTCCTGGCTCAACTCTACAAGATAGAACAGCTGTGCCTTATTATTTCAAGAAACATTTAGAAATAACCATAGTCAGTGCAGAATTCAGCTTCATTTTGTCACCTCATTTACCTAATACTAGAAATTTGTTATCATCCACAAAACCTCTGAACAATTGTAAAAAAAAATTTTTAAAGCCAACCTTTAACATCAAGTGTTAAACTTCTTAATTGTGAGCCAACTTCATTTTTAGATTCGCATTCATACACGCCTGCGTCCTCCAGTTGGGCCTTGCTGATGGTATACGCACCACCTGTGGACTTCAGCACTGTGTCCCCTGTCTCTGCTTTTTTCTTCAGGATTATCCAAGTTTCAGGAACATTTCTACATATACAGGAGATAATGACGGTGTCTCCTTCCTTGACACTCTCAGAAGGAAAAGCTGTAAGTTGTATGTCTTTTGGAGAAACTGAAAAGAGAATTTAAAAGGTAACTCTGACGTCAGCAATAGCTACCAAGGAACTATTTATGCTTACTGTTTGCATGAAATATTGAGAAAGGCAAATAAAGCTGGGCACTGTGATGCATGCCTGTAATCCCACCAACTCAGGATGCTGAGGCAGGAGGATCTTGAGTTTGAGGTCAGGGACAGCCTGAGCAACTTAGCAAGACTCTGTCCCAAAAAATAAAAAAGGGGTTGCAGATGTGGCTCAGTGGTGGCGTGCTTGCTTAGTATATGTGTAGGTCCTGGGTTCAACTCTCATAACTAGATATAAATAAATAAATAAATAAATAAATGAAAAGGCCCATAAAGAAGTCAAGCATTTACTGAATTATTGTAAATGACCACATTTTAAACCAAAGCAGACTTGTTTTATGCTTCTGTTCTGTCCCTTAATATAATTACTAATGTAGCCTAACTCAAAGAATAGGTATTTAATAAACAGGTATAGAACTCAAATGTGAAATTTAAAACAATTTTTGTCATATTTTCCTTGAAGTCCAAATGCCTCTAAGTTTTGAGCTAGATTCTCTCAAATCAGGAAATTAAGCTAGACAGAGATTTTATATTGGTGGTGGTGGTGGTGGTGTGGTGTGGTGTGTGTGTGTGTGTGTGTGTGTGTGTGTGTGTGTTTACTTTCCTTAACAACACAATTACCATTTGTCAAGTTCCTGGCTCTGGGCTAAGTTGACATACATCTTCAATAATGCAACAACTATTGGAGCGAAGTACCCTAATATTGTTTTATAGAAGAGATTCCTATTAAGGTCATCTATTTTGTGACTTTGAGACTCTTTCTTTATCCAAGGACACAGTGCTATGACTTATTTTATTTTATTTTTTATTATTATTATTTTTTTTGAGATTGTCTTGCTATGGTAGCCCAGGCTGATCTCAAACTCATGATCTTCCTTCCTCAGCCTTTCCTAAATGTTTTATTTAAGGTTGTGTATTGCCCTTCCAAGAGTCTTCCTTTAAAATACAAGTCTCAATAACATTAGTGAAATAAAAATCTCACTAATCTGTTAGTGGTTATAATACCAAGGGATTATAAAAGAGGAAATGACAGCCCTGATGAAGAAAATGATTCTGATGCTCCAAAGGGAAGGTATAGTTGACAATCCTAATTGGTCACTTTGTTATTTTGTTCATAACGGCCTATGGCTTCAATGTGCCAAGTAGAAATTGTGTTGTTCTTAGTCTCGGGTCTCTATCCTGGAGAGGAGAGACCTATCTGATGACTTGATCTACTCCAGTGGTTTCATGCCACCAGGCTGAGGAACCAGAAGGCACAGTCATTTCTTTTCTTAATCTCAGAATTTATAAAAGGTGCGACTTTAGGCTTCTAGCAGTCATCTTGTGATATTGATTGCTCAGTGTCTAATTCAGCTGGATATGGTGGTTTTAATCCAAATAATTTTCAAATACATGTGTAGTTCTTCCTATACTTATTTCAACATCATAATCATTGTCTCCTAAGTGTAACTGGAAACTTCTAGTACTATTCCTGAAGCTAGCATTTTATTTGAGGCTAAGAGAATTTCAGTGTTAGCTGGGCACTATGGCACACACCTATAATCTCAGCTACTCAAGAGGCTAAGACAGGAGGGTCACAGGTTCAAGGCCAGAGGCAGCCTGTGCAGTTTAGAGAGACTCTGCCTCAAAATTGAAATGGAAGAAAGGGGCTAGGAGTGCAGTTCAGTGGTAGAGCACTTTCCAACCAAGTGTGAGGCCCTAGGTTCAACCCCAGTACTGAAAAAAAAAAAAAAAAAAAAAAGAATTTCAAGATAAATATCTTGACTAGTTCATGAGAAAGTACCATTCTAGGAAATTTCCATGCATAAGAAACAGCATAAACTCTTTAAAAACTATCAATACATTTTTAAATAAAAGTTTTGTTTTCAAAGAGGACTTTGTGCACCATCAAAAAAAAAAAAAAAAATACACCCTAGCAGTAATCCCCTTCAAAATCACACTCTGCTTACCTTGAATAATTAATTCAATTTCTTTCCTGCTTATCCCAGCCTGGTTAATCCCATCACACACATAAGTGCCAGAATCTTCTGTTTTTGTAGAAATTAAGGTGAGAGTTGCATTCTCAGAAAGAGGTTGGAGATTCCCATTATGTAGCTGTCTGCTCCACAGGATTTTTGGAGCTGGGAAGCCATCACTGGAGCATGTCATATTCACAGAACTGCCTTCCTCCAGGATGGAGGAGGGGCTGACCAAAACAGTGGTATCCTTGGGGGCAACTAAAAATGTAGACACTTATTAGCTTGACACTAATTCTTATGCTCTGAATTCCAAAGAGGTTCAATAATTTTTAAAACTGGGCTATGAGTCCAGTGGATTAGAACCATTTACAATCCTTAATAACCAGCATGGGAGGTTTCTATTCCCAATTACTTTAACAGATACAGAATGATAGGTTGAGTGTGGACAAACTATGCATATTTTGTAATGGAGGTAATTCTATAGAAACTTTCTTGTTACCAAAGCAAAGATGATCAGTGATAGCGTACATTGCCCTTTATGGTCATTAAACATGATCACCGCTTATTTTAATCTCCTCTATGAAAAAGTAGCATCTATTTTTCTACTTGAATCTGGGGTGGCCTTGAGATTCCCTATGACAAATGGAATGTGGACAAAACGATCCCCAAACCTAGGCCTTGAGGAAGCTGCTTTCATTATCACCTTCTTGAGACACAGTGCTCTGGAGAGTAAACTTAGGGTACCTACCCTGAAGGTGATACCATGTGAAGAAAGGAAGGCCTTCACACCCCAGATAAGGTCCAGACCTGTGGGTGAGGCCATTGGAGACCAGCCAGCCTGCCGGCCTGACTGAAGACTCCAAGTGAGCTTGGCTGACAGCACACTGAGCAGAGTCCCTGCCTGTTGCCTGTTCATGCCAATGCATAGACTCGTATGTAAAGAAGTGCCTTATTTTACATTTTTATAAGTGGTTTATTATAGTAATTAGTATTTTGAATTTTCAGATTTTTTTCACACATTTTTAACTGTTAACCTTGTGTTAACTATTGCCTGGAAAACATGATGAAATCTATATTAAGTTGTGGATACATCAACATATGTACTTACCATTGACATAGAGGGTCTGTGTACTCTGCCTTTGTTTGAGTTCAGATTCCATTTCACCAATGTGTAACTTAGCCTGACAAACAAGGACTTTTCCAGTATCTTCAGTGGTGGGGATGAAGGTCATTTCCAAACTCTTGGTCTCTAGAGATTTTGCATCCATTTCCTCCAAAAAGTATTTATTCCTCATTATAGTCTCCCCCTTCAGTAATTCAATCTCCAAATGGTTGAAAGGGTATACATTAGGAACTGTGCAATTTATAGTGACAGGTTTCCCATTCACCAGTAGACCACTCATCTCTATTTCTGGATCTCTAGGGAATGCTGCAAATATCAAAGCAAAAATTATGTTCATATCTGACATTCAAGGAGAACTTGAGTTAAACTGTACTAAATGCAAAGGTCTCAAAATAACCACCTTACCTCACCTGGAATAGAATGATTATCAATACATAATAATTCAAACCATAAATGCATAATTAAACTATCAATTATAAATAACCTCAGAAATAAAAATACCTGGGACATTAAGTCATCAAGTAAAAAATATTTTAACTTATTTTTCTTTTCTAATGATGCCATCTTGCTGAGCATCTTTTCTAGGACCAAATTAGCTTCCACTATCTTATTTATTAGCTATATATTTTAGATGTTTTAAATATTTGTCATGATGTATTGAATAGTATGAACTAATCTCTCAATATTTGTTATTTCAGTCTCCAAAGCAACCTGATAAAATGGCTATTATAGCTTGGAAAACCGAAACTTGTAGAGGCTGAGACTTTCACAACACATCACAGCTTGTAAATTACTGAGCTGAGCTCAAAATCCCTGTTCTCTGACCTGAGGATGCAGCTTCATGATATCAGATAAACCCAGATGGCAGTTCTCAATTTAGACAGCTTAATATCTAATGAGCAAATCTAGGCAATAAGTTCTAAATATTTCTCATATTATTCTTGTAATTAAGAACTATCTTAACTGTGTTACTCAGAATCTAATTATTTAGAAAGTAAACCATATAAAGGACTGGGGTTTAGTTCATTTGGTAGAGTGCTGCTCTGCTCTCTCTCTCTCTGAGGTCCTGGGTTCAGTCCACAGTACTGTAAAAATGGGAGAAGGACATGGCAATCCACTCCTGAAGCAATCCCAAAACAATCAGCCTTTGAAAACTCTATGAGGGTTGCTATGAGTCGGACCCGACTTGATGGCACCTAACAACAATAATAACCTAGTAACTTTTCATCCTATGTACATCACTAAAAATGAGACTAAATAGTCATCAAGTATAAAATAATGCTAATTTTTCCTCAAGCGAAACATTGTTAAAGTGATACATCTTAAATGTTTCTATACTGCAGTAAGACTTCACTGCTGGCTCTCACTTCTGTTGGGTATGTGCCTACATCAATAGATCTTGGACTCTGGGTAATATGATAAAGCAATAAAATTTGCCCCTCTTTTGAGAGATTTAAATCCCTTTGCATGCATACTTTCATTATGAACAAAATCCTAAGGGGTAACACAGATTTAGGCAGGGTTTCTGGTGGAAAATCTTTACAATATGTTCTCTTGGTTTCAATGAATAAAACAGAGCAGAGTAGCCCTCTCAAAAAAATTACTTCATGATCACCTTGTATATTTTGTTTCTCATTCTTTATAGACTGAGGAACTCCAGCAATGTCAAATTCATAGAGATGTGATATTGTGAAGGATTTTTATTAAGGTGGCAAGAAAAGTGAAGTGTTTGCTTGCAGTGTAAATCAATTTTGAGGTCTGGTATTGCTTCCTGATTCTGCTTGAGCAGAAACCTGAGCTACTGCTATTGATCATTCCCACCTCTACTCTGTCTTCATTTTCAGCTTTCTGCTGTTTCCCACTACCTTCCCCCGACACCCCATGCTGCAGATCAGCTTTCAAAATGTGCCTTTAACAGTAAGCTCAGAGTGTCACACTATCCCTAGCCAGTTACTCAAATGGGCAGAAGCCCCCCATGCTCCTACCACCCCCATAAACCCCATAGACCCATGAGAGGTATGGAGTGTGACCAAGTGCATAATGAGAGAATACAACAAGACACAAACTAAAGACATAAATGCAGTTTACATATGCAATATATACTGAAGATTTAGGCCAATTATGTTGCATTAAACCATGGTTCAGAGATGTAGGAACCATTTATAATGAGAAATTCCAATTCTAAACAAATATATATCACAGACTCACATTCATTTTCTTTCCAATGGAGCTGAAAAAACAAGCAAAGAATAAACAATTCTGAAAACCACTTACAGTAGAGCTCCACCTGGATTCCTTTCTCCAATTTCTTTCTCCCACAGGTCACGCTGCACAGGTAAAAATGTTCGTTCTCAAAACTCAGAGGGCTCAGGGTCAGTGTGGATTCAGTCCCCTCACTCCTCACCTTCCCGCTCAGAGGGCTGTCTATCTGGGTTCTCCAGGAGAAAGATGGGGACTCGCAGCCCATGACACTACATGTCAGCACCACTGAGTCCCCGATCTGAGCAGCAACCTGGGGTCCAGGGGAGATGTCAACAGTAAATGGTTTATCTGGAGAGAAAAAAAAAAGAATAAGACAAATAGCAGATAAGATTTTTTTCTCTCACACATATTTCCATTCGTAATCTTTATCTTTCCTAACCTCCATGCAGCTACTATCTGCATAAAGAAGAAGTTACTCCTCATCACCTTGTAACCATAGGAAATGACACTGTATCTTCTAAGAATGAATCTATGACTGTCTGTCAAATCAGACTCTCAGAATAAATATAGATAAAAACTTGTCAACAGAGTGGATGTCATCTTTTCACAGTACTAATCCAACCTCTACCTAGATGTAGTCCATCAAATCACTGTAAGAGTGAACAATAGCTCAATAATCTCAGTAGTTCCTATGTGTCAAGCATTATGTACACCACTTCACATACATTGTCTCATTTACTCCTCACAACAATATCATAAACGGGTGCTAGCATTTCTTCTTTGCCTTCTTGTTCTCCTTTCTGCTTCTGTTTTCTCTTCCTCTTCTTCCTTTCCCTCTCCTCTTTCTTCTGCAGGAAATTTAGTCTCAGAAATGTTAAATAACTTTACCCAGCTTACAAGTGGCAAAACTAGAACTTGATGCTAAGTGAGTCTGATTCAAGATTCCAGCTTTTCTGTTTCTAGAACAACTAAATCAAGTCTCGTGTGGAGACCAAACAAGATCTAAAAGAGGTACTGGAGAAACTACCAAAAAATGTCCTCTAATTACATACAATATCCATAAGGTGCCAGTGCCTAAAGCTTCTGTTCCAACAATACATACTTGCATCTTTGAGAGTTATATAGAAGCACACTGAGATAGTTTACAATTAATTCAGGAGTGGAAAGCTGAGAGGTGAGGGCAAACTCTGGAGTCTCAAGTATCCAGAAAAGCTGTTGGGCTGCCAGTGCTGTCTTTGATGAAATGTCTGATATTTTGAGAGAAAGAGAATTCCAAATCTTAACATTGCTCCTCTGAAGATACTGGGAGCAGTTGGGTAATTTTTAAAGTGACAGATGAGACTCCACAGAAAGCCACTTAAGTCTTCTAGGAGGTTGGAGATAGAAGAAAGAAATTTCAACACATAAATAATCCAAATACACTACATTCTGCAGAGCTCTCATCTGTACCAGAAGTTTCTTTTCCCAACTTAGTTCATGTAATTGTGACATAGTAGTCTCCAAAGAAGGCTATCCTCAAATTACCTGAAGAAACTAATATGCTATTAGATTTTGAAAGAGATCATTCAGAACAATAACCAAGACTTCTGAATTTCTCATAAGCTAGTGTGAGAATGGAGAAATTGAAAAGCAGATCTACTTCCTGCCTGTGAACAGTTGTGGCTACATATATTATTACATGAACTTAAAGGTCCTGGGACAGTAACTCTTTTATGTAGCTGAAAGGTCCTGTGAAAGTTCAATTCCTTTTTCAGCACTTAAGGCTGGCAGTATACCTAGTGATGGAAAATGTAAAACAAACCGCATCAACCTGAAAATACATTTCCTTTATGCATTGGAATGACAGCTACCTTATTACAGGATGAAACTGCCAGGATAGAATTAGACTCACAACTTTTATTAGTAGAATATCTTTTCTAGTCACTTGATAATGCTAACCTAATACCCAACTGAGTTAATCTATTGAAGGTGAGTTTGAATTTTATTTTTTCATTCATCTAAGCTCAAATATCATGTTTTCATATTTTTAAAATTTCTATTGTCCAAAACAAATATTTACTGAACACTTATGTGTCAATTACTGTGCTAAGCACCCAAACATTAAAGCACACACAAAAACAGAGAGTTATTGACTTTAAGGAGTTACCATTTAAGGCACATATAAGTACATACATTATCTTGGCTCTCACTAGAGTATGTACTTTGATTTAATCATTCCATATTGCATAAATATATTAAAACATCACACTGTACTCCATATATGTACATAACTATTATGTGTCAATTTAAAATACTAATTTTTAAAAATCAGTAATAGAGGCAATCAACTACAATTGAAAAAACATTAAGTTTGGGCTTAAAATGAGTCTGTGAATGTAACTAAAGAGCTATTTGGCAATAAAGAACCACTTGGAAAATTATAAACTATATTCAACCTGAGTTTTTAAATACCTCCTAGAGTTATGGTGAAGACTGAGATAATATATAAAGGAGAATGTAGAACTCCTGACAAATATTAAGTGTGCAATCAATGGATGGTGCCATTATTAACCCGACTCCATTCTCTCCTATGCACAATGGTTACAAAGTATATGCTCCTTAATTATTGTTTGAAGATTATATATAGTGCCAGAAACATAGCTGGATGCTGGTGAATGCGGTAATTTAAGAACATCTTGCGAAAGCCCAAGTGAGAGATGGTAAACTAAGACTGAAGAAGAGATCAGATTCTATGGGCAATTTTGAGATACAACTGCTAGGATTCAGTGATACAGTATGGGAGCATGAATTAGGGAATCTGTATTATGTAATAGTCCAGTTCTTGAATATATAGATCAAGAAGAGGAGAGGACAAGTTGTGGTAACCTGGAAATGCCAATATCCACAGGGCAGGAGAAAGAGAAAAAGCCAAGGAATGTGGCAGTGAGGAAATGATGTGAGGTAGAAAAGAATCAGAAAAGCAAAGCTATGGAAGTTCTGGGAGGAAAGGCTTAGGAAAAGTATGAGTATGACAAAGAGGTATCTGTGCTAAAGTACATGACAGATGGATCATCAATAAAATGTAAAGAAGCCACTTCAGCCTTAAAGCAGTGTCACTGTTCCTCAACTCCCAATGATAGCACCTTTATTGTTCCTTTTTTACCTTTTACTCACCTTGAACAATTAAGTCCACCTCTTGTCTGTTTCTCCCAATTAGATTAACCCCTTCACACACATAAATTCCAGAATCTTCCATCCTCATAGCAATTAAAGTGAGAGTTGAATTTGCAGAAAGGTGCTGTAGATTCCCATTATCTACTTTCTTGCTCCAGAAAATCTCTGGAGTTGGTAGACCCTCACTGGAACATGTCATTGTCACAGAATCACCTTCTTGCAGACTTGTGGAAGGGTGCACAGAGATAACTGTATTCTTGGGTGAAACTGAAAAGGCAGGACATGATATTAGTAATTGCTAAGCATCATCTCTATCCAACAGGGGTAATGTACTTTTTTACAGATTGTATTTTTGTGCCTCCACAAATTTGACAAACTCTGCCAAGTACTATTGAGTAATTAAAAAATAGTCAATTTAGTTTCTGACTAATTTGATTGAGTTACTTTTTGATGTTTGTTTTTTTCAGATGGTCATACATATTTAGAAGTTAAGAAGGGTCCTTACTATCAGGTAGCTCAGTCTCCTGTCTAAGGAGAGGGGGCCTATCTAAGCATTGTTTCCAAGAGCTCATTCAAGCGAGCTTTAACACTTACTAAGAGAGACAACACATAGTTCATTTGACTTTTGAACATCTTCAATGATTGAAAATTTTCCCGTATTAAGCTAATACCTTCCTTTCCAAACTAACTTTTACACATTGGTCACATTGGATCTTTTTACTGTTACCAGACAAATTAAGTCCTTTCAAACACAACTGTCTTTCAATTACTTAATTAGAGTTCTCTTTTCCAAGTTTTGTATTCACTAGGGAATATATCCCCTATTTTGACTGTTCTTCTCAAAACACTGTTAAAAAGTTTTATCACGTTCTCTTTTGGTTACTAAATATGTTATGTTGATGGTAATCCTTTTAAAAGTAGTGCCCAGAGCAGAACATAATATTTTAGTCTGAAACAGAGCACAGTAAGTCCCCTCACACATAATTCTAAGGCAACAATAATGCCTTAAATCCCTTGAGTGTCTCAGGGAGATGGGAGGCAATCAACTCCCCATTACCTTCCACTACCTGCTACACGTGTGCATGTAAGTATGTGTACACACATACACACAAGCACAGATTAACCACCTGCCTTGTGAAGTTTCTATACCTATGAAACTAATATTTCAAGTCATACTATAAGAGTTTATAAAACATGATTTTAAACATTTTATCATTTGAGCATATTCTCTAGTGCTCAATCAGATAGTAGTAGTAGTATTCCCCTTTGATAGTCAAGGGACTAGAGAAATTAGGTAACCCTAGGTCACACACCTAACAGAACCAGAAATTAAGCTCTAGTCTTCTCAATCCAAATTGAGTATTCTTTTCACAAATTATACTATTGGAAAATATCATGCTCTCAATAAGTAAAAACGAAGTTAAAAACTACAAACAAGATTCTTGTTAATCTAGTTGCTAAGTATATATATGTATGCATATGTACATATATCCATATATACATATATCTATCCATATATATGTATATATAGATATATCCATATATATATGTATATAGATATATATGTATATATCTCCAAGTTTAAATTCCCATAAAGACTAGACCACATTACACGAGTGCTTACTGTAGACTTGCAATTCCTTGGTAGTTTCTCTTTCTTTGGGCACAGAATCAATCTCATCAATGTGTAATTTAGCTTTACAAACAAGAGCTTTGCCAATATCTTGAACAACAGGAGTAAAGGTGACTTCTAAACTCTTGGTTTCCAAAGACTTCTTGTCCATATCTTCCAGAAATTCCTGATTCCTCATGAGATGGTCTCCTTTCAGTAAATCCATCTCCAGCCTGTCAAATGGGTATATATCAGAGACCAAACACTTGACTGTGATTGGCTTTCCAACCTCTGGAGGGGCACTCAAAAGAATCTCTGGATCCTTAGGGAAAGCTGCAAAGGTCACAGGAATACATGAGTGAGCTTCCTGCTATGTCTATGAGATCTCTTATTCTTTTAATACAATGCAAAACAAATCTAATGTTTTTGTTAATACATTGAACTAATTATTTAAGTAGCTTTTTGTGGTTTGAGTTGGGCTCAAGAAGCAAGAATCAGAACCAATCATGTATTAAAAGATTCCTCAATTTTTGATTCTGTATATGCGAGAGGTTGTATGTTATTAGAGTAAAAGAAAGAAGGAAATAAAACTAATAATTATTGAAATTTATATGTTCCTGTCACTGTGCTATAGATTTAACATAAATGCATTTGTTTTATCTTCACAATAACACTAAGCAATAGAGACTACATTTCACACATAAGAAAACTTGGACTTGAACATGTGCATAGCTTGCCTGAGGGCACACAGCTAATAGGTGATAAAACTGAGACCTAAATGCTGGGTTTCTATTACTTTGAATTGCTCTTGCAGATGAGTATTACATTATATCACATTTTCTTATTTTAGTCAGGGCAGATACAATTCCATTTTACATGTAAGGAATCTAATGCAAAGAAGGTCCTTGCAAATAATAGTTACTAGGAAAGATATGGCAAAAAATGAAAAAAGTAATTTTAAATAGTTGGCATCTGAAACTGGCTCTTCTGAAAAGAATTCATCCACCAAAAAGGTACTCTTGTGCAATCTTACAATTCTGGATTTGCTTGCTGAATGCCAAACTTGATGTTACAACCACTCCACTGAACCTTCTACTACAAAGGAACACACTAGTTCATGCCTCCTGGGCAAGAGTTACCTTTTTCATTACATCTAGTCATGATGGTAACACATTGGTAATTTCAATACTTTGTGTAGTAAGAAGAATACAAAGGTCCCAACTCCAAAGCATATTATAATCAAATGTGGAATGGAGAAAGAGCTGTTAAACTAATGAGAAACAGACATTCTAACAGCAAAAAGTCAGGCAACATAATTAAAGCCAGAAGGGTCTTCATTTCTGTTTTAAATCTTCAATCATTTGGTACTTGTGGGCAAAAGACAAAGGAACTGGAAATGCTGTGTTACCTAAAAACATGTTATTTTTAATTTTCTCACCAATTATTTCTATCCTTCATATTTTATAATAAATGTGCCTATAATCCTCACAGTTTTATGACAGGTAATATAAAAACTTGATACTTTCCCCTATATTTACATAAGGCGACCTTCCAAGGTGCTCAGGAGGTTGCCCAGACATAAACTATGCATGCACAACCAACATGCCAGTAATTGAAAGCAGCCGGCAAGGCATAGTTCTCCTTGGGAAACTTTAGCAACACATAGGGCTTGTTGAGATTTCCCTTCAGGTTACTGGGTGAAGTTGGGCTTTAATACAGTGTAAAGGAACCACAGTAATTATAAGATAATCAAGTGAGTTGTTCATGATAAAATGATGTTATGTGAATACAGTTTTTCAAGAAGAGAGGCCATCAGTAACCAAAGCAAATGATTTGTGTAAGGGTAGTTTTTATTCTTCTTGCTAACTTTATATGCTGAGTTGAGAGTGGGGTGGGATGCACTTCTGGTACACTGGTACATTAGGGATATTCGTTCGCATTCATGAGGCTGAGGCACCAATGCTTTGTGGCAACAACAACAAAAAATTTCTAAATTTATCAGCACTAATGTCAAATGAGTGAAATGTTTACAAATATTTTTTGTTATGTCTAAGGAGAAAATTTTTAAGCTGAAGCCTATTACTAAATTATAGATCTTCTATTTAACCTTTTAAACTGACTTCAAACACCAAAATGCATAGCAACAAGTGAATGCAAAATCTCAGAAGGATGGAATTCATAAATCATTTAGATACATGAGCAAGTAAACATCTAAGGATAAAATCAAGTGGACATTTGGGAAAAAATTAAAAGAACCTTAAAGATTTTCATTTTATAGCTAAAGGAAATCAGAGCCAAGAAAGGGTGAGTCTAATGCATGATCACCATGTTTGAGGCAAATGGAAATAGAAGCCAAAATTGGGGCTCCTGGTTTACTGCTAG
Organism: Pedetes capensis; assembly: GCA_007922755.1. Lineage (NCBI taxonomy): Eukaryota > Metazoa > Chordata > Mammalia > Rodentia > Pedetidae > Pedetes > Pedetes capensis. Next base: position 29,373 of record VMDO01009873.1, read on the forward strand.
CCTCAACTGCCTCTGGCTTTGTTGATGCTTTGTGTTTTCCATGCAAGAATCTAGACATGAATATCTTTTTAAAAACTTTTTAAAATATCCTTTAATTAAAAAAAAAAACTATTTTAAACCCAAAGTGAGAGAAAACTTTAAAAAAAAAACACAAAAAAACTTTAAAGGACTCACAGTAGATCTCCACCTGGATTCCTTTTTCCAGTTTCCCAGAGCCACAAGTTGCTGTGCACAGGTATGAATGTTCATTCTCAAAACTGACAGGATCCATGGTCAGCGTGGATCTGGTCCCCTCATGCCTCACCTTCCCATTTAATGGGCTGTCTATCTGGGTTCTCCAAGAGAAAGATGGGGACTCACACCCTGTGGTGCTGCAAGTCAACGAGATGGAGTCACCAATCTGTGCAAGAATTCTGGATTCAGGGGACATCTCAATTTTGAAAGCTTGAGCTGCAAAAGCAAAACAAGAGAAAAGTCAGCTTACCAGTGGTTTGTCTAGTATTCTGCTCCCTCTTCTCTGCTGCAGTGCAATGTCCAAAATACGACCTGGCCAATCTCTTTCCTAAACTTCCTTGTACTAACTGCAAGGCAGCCCAAAAGCCCTGAAGTCACAGCCAAAGAAGTCACTGTCACTCAGAAGAATTCTCAGTTCCAACCTTGATGCCCGTTTATCAAAGCTGTTTGCTTATTTTCTATGTTTGACCTGATTATCAAGTACAGGAAACTAAAGAGATAGACCTACTACAGATATAATTCAAATTACTCATTTAACATTTAGAAAAGGTATCTAACCCCATGAATTTGCAGTTCTAATGATAATAATATAATGGTGTATAGCAAAACTTAATAGAACATTAAAAGGTTAAATTCAGTTTTTCCATTGTTTAAAATCCTAGTGCCTTTCTTCACTCCCATAGTAAAACAGCCTAAAGCCCAAACAGGGCTGAAATGGAATGCTAACATTTGATACAGAACAAGAACTTACAAGCTGCAAACACTATCCAAAGTACATTTGAGGCTCCAAAAATCACGACCGTCTTCCCAGGCATTTTAAGTTGCTGCTGTGATGAGAAAATGTTGGCTCCAAAGTCTTGCTTCTGTCCCACCTAAAAGTGCCTGAGAAGACTCTTCCTCTCCAAAGCCAATGAGGCTGGTGTGAGTGAAATAGAAAGACTGTTCTTTATAAAGGGTCTTGCTGCAGAGGCGGAGGGAAATCCCTTCAAGGGGAAACCCGGGCAGAGCCAGGAAAAAAAGTTTAACTGACACCAAGCCAAGTCCCAGTATTAACCCCTTTGATTGCTCTCAGGACTGAAGTTACTCTTTGCCCTGGGAAAACAGTACACTTCCAAGAATATAAAATGCAGGCTTTTCCTGATCTTCAACTCCAAAAGAATATCTTTGCTGGAAAGATATAAGATAATGCTCATTGCAGAATGAAGCTGTGTGACATCAATGAAGAAAGAGGGAGAGTGGAGAGAGAGAGAGAGAGAGAGATACTCTACTGTACTTTTAAAACTGAATAAATAACCACTGTCATTAATTTTGCCCATTAAACTATATCTATAATTCTAAAATGGAGATCAAATTTTCTCTTTCAAGAAAAAGCAAAATTATTATTATTTTGATGAGTCACATTGTGTGTGTATGGGTGTGTGTATGGTAATTGGGGGTTGAACCCAGGGTCTTGCACCCAGTCAATTTTTTATTTTTATTTTTTATTTTGAGACAGGGTCTCACTAAGTTATGTAGGCTGCCTCTGGCCTTGAACCTGTGATCTTCCTGTCTCCACCTTCTGAGTCCCTGGGACTATAGGTGTGAGCCACAGCATCCAGTAGATGAGTCACTTCTTAAAAGGGATGTGAAACAACTTCTTAATTTTACACTTTTTATTCACAAAAATAGTTCTTTTGACAAAACCACAATCTTTCTGTAATGATTTTCTTAAGTGGAAAGTAAAGGAATATAAACTGAATATTGGTGCCAAAATAAAGGAAATAATTTTTCTCTTTTGCTCAGAAAATTTACCAACCCTTCGGTTCACTGCTGAATAATTGGAAGTCTTTTGCAGTCTTAATGTATGGAATCCATCTGATAAATCTTTTGTGGTAAATCTCCTTGGTTCTCTATTGTATTGAACCACAAACCAAGTTAAAACATTAAAAATATTTGTTTTTTTTTTCTTATAGGAGAGAGGATTATGACCAATTTTATATTTTTTTCTTTCCAGTGAAATAATTTTTTTAAAGGCTCAATTAACTGGCTGTTTTAGCTTTGCACACACATAGCCCAAGTCCCTGCAAAATGCTTGCCCATCAAAAAGAAACCGGAATAGCCACTTCCTTGTATTATACACATGCAGGTCCACCTCCCTCATTGGATTATCAGTTCCTTTCATGGCCAAGAACAGTTCTTGTTTATCATTGTTTCTACTTCTATAATATCTAAGGCATGGTTTTATACTTACTGTATACAAAAAAAAGTGCAATAATAAATATTAAAGTTTTGGAAAATAATAAGTACTACATGAGAAAAAATTTTTAATTCTACAAGAAAATTCCAAAGCTCCCAGATTCATAGGTATGTGTAAAATAAACATTACTTTACTATGTGACAAATGCTATTATTGAGGTTTGGAATCTACATCTGTCCCTACATGGCTGGAGAGGCTGTTGGACCCCCTCATGGATGCTGATGTGGCTTGCACTGAGAAGCAAGGAGAGAAAAGGGGGTGGGAGAATTTACTCTAAGGCTATGTGGTGTGGAAGCATAACTTCACCTACCAAATGTCTAGTGATCAAAAAAGTGGATTCAGGCAAAATTAGGTAAGGAACAAGTAACCCAGAAGCCCCTTATAATTTTTATGTCGCGGAAGAAGTTTATCAACCTCATGTAAGTTCACCACTTATCTTTGTTGTTGTTGTTGTTAGGTGCCGTCGAGTCGGTATCTGACTCATAGCGACCCTCATAGGGTTTTCAATGGCTGACTGTTTCGGGATTGCCTTGGGAGTGAATTGCCAGGTCCTTCTCCCATTTTTTCGGTGCTGGGAATTGAACTCGGGACCTCAGAGACTGCAGCACAGCGCTCTACCCACTGAGCCAAATCCCAGCCCCCCCTTATCTTTACCAAAGCTCAAAAGAGTGTTAGGGGGATTTAATGCATTTCCCTGAGGTTCAATGATGAATAGCCAATAGGACATAAAACAGGATCACATATAGCTCAGTTGGGAGAGTGCTACTCTGTACTCTCTGAGGGCCTGGGTTTGATCCCCAGCACCACAAAAATGGGAGAAAGACATGAAAATCCACTCCCTGAAGCAATCCCAAAACAATCAGCCATTGAAAATCCTATGAGGGTCACTATGAGTTGGACCCAACTTGACAGCACCTAACAATGACAACAACATGACTAAGTAACGATACACCACTTCAGAGTAGAGTTTGGCTATGCGTCCAAGCTTGGAACTATGGAAAGGTACCTAACTTATTTCTGTAACTCCCAGTAATCTAACAAAATGTCTGATCAAGCTCTTTACCTTTGAGTTGGATGCCATTTGAGGTTCTACCTGTTCCTCCCAGGTTGAGTTGGCTGCTCCTTCTTCTGCAGCCTCCCACCACTAGTATGTGCCCATGGAGCACCTGTCATGCTGCAGTTACCTGTTAACATGTCTGTCCTTATTTTTCTCACTCATATGGTTCCATTTTAAATCTCAGCATGTAGCCCAGAATTAGGCATTTATTAAAATATGTGGACCAAATGAGTGAACAGTATTGCAGAGTAAGGTTAGCAGACTAAGACCAAACTGCACAAGTATAGTATTACTGGGTTTTGTCTTGGAAATTTTTCAGTTTAACATTTTTATCAGCATCATGTAGCACAAGATCATCTAATTTATGCATAATGTGACACCAGAAAAGATAGTTAACCTTAGAGATGACAGAATTAAGATAAGAAAGATTTTAAGGGATGTAATAATGGTGCAGATAATGAAGCAAAATTTAATAGGAATGCATTAAATTCCAGCATATAAGTGTAAAACATCAAGTGCTTGAAAGCAGTAAAGTACTAAGTTGCACAGACTGCCTCTGGCCTAGAACCTGTGATCTTCCTGCCTCTGCCTCTGAGTCACTGGGATTACAGGTACAGGTACTGGGCACCACAGCACCTGGCCTCAGGGCTAAAGTTCTGTTATCACAGTCAGTGCTAACCATCCTTTCCAGCCCAACTTCACCAATCCCCTCACCAGCCACATCAAAATTATAAGCATCTTTTGATACTGCTGCAGTTTTACTCTAAGATGATTCAGGCATGTTTCCTTTCACTTCTTCCAGCCTTTTAAAGACTTTCAAGCAGTCCATTTATTAGGCGCCTCCCTGGAAAAGAAGTTCCTAACCTTCTACTTGCCTTCAGCTATAGCCCTGTGGCATCCAATCCTGTCAGATCTCGGCAGCTAAGCAAGGTCAGGCCTGGTTAGTCCTTAGATGGGAGACCACCTGGGAACACCAGATACTGTAGGCTTGGGAGACGGACCAGCAACTCACTCCCAAAAATCAATCCACCATTGAAAACCCTATGAATATCAGAGAAGCACTGATGTAGTGTTTCACCTATTGTACGTAGGATCGCTATGAGTCAGATACCAACTCCATCGCACCTAACAACCACCACCATCTTCTTGAGAGGCCTAATGCATCTGAGGACAGCAACCCTCCCAGGGGTGAGTGTAGCCCATTATTGTAGCAGTTCTCACTCAGGTGAGAGGAGAAGTAATTCTTTTTAGCAGTGCATATCAAATGGAGCAGGGAAAGTGAAAAAGAATTTAATAGATTCTACAATGTCAATTTCTTCCTCATCTGAGATTCACTCCTCTAGATAGATCTAAACAATCTACATTTGTCACGCTACTTACTTCTATGTAAACCTTTTCCAATGGTTTTATTAAACAGATGCCTAAGCCTGAAGTTCAAGGCTGACTGAATTATTTGAAGAAAACAATGGAGAACAAGATAGATTCTAGTTCTGAGTCTGTTATTCTTACTATGTAACCAGTCCTCTTCATCCTAATGTGGCTGCTTCATCATCAAGCACTACATCTCTATTTCCATCAGGAAACAATGGAAAAATGAAAGACAAGAAGTCAAAGCCAATTGAGTTTAACCACTTATAAGGAAATTCCAAGCAGTGGCTTGCACTAATATCTCATTGAAAAGACTGAAGAGTGAATATTTTAACCGAATACATTGATTTCCCCAAATAAGTCAGGATTCTATTTATATGAACAAGGAAGCATGGATAATGAGTAGGCAGGCAATTAGCAGTGTCTGTCACAATTTCCTAATTGAGTTCAATTCACAGAATGTCTATTCTGTGACTAAACTACTGTACAGAAAGGGAGAAGGAGCCGACAGCCCACTCCTAAAATAAATACCCATTGAAAACCCTATGAATAGCAGAGAATCTCTATCAAATATAATGCCAGAAAATGAGCCCTCCCTGTCTGGAAGACATTCATTCAAAAGACAACTAGAGAAGAATTGCTTCCTCAAAGTAGAGTCAACTTAATGACAGGAATGGAGTAAAGCCTCTGGGACCTCCTTTTGCTGAGGTGGCACAACCCAAACTAAGAAAAAGCATATTGACTGCAACAATGGGCTCAAACATAAAGAGATCATGCACATGGCACAGTGTCAGGTAGTGTTTTACACAGAGTTGCTATGAGTCAGACCTGACTTGAGGGCACCTAACAATAATACCATACAGATACCATGTTAGCACTGGGAATTCATAAATGAAGACATAATCACAGTTCCTATACCAAAATGAAAACCTATATAGCATCAGTAAAGAGTTTTCATGTAATTCAACTTGTTGCTCAAAAAAGAGACTATATATCTATCAGTAAGTCAGAAAAGGCCTGCAGCCACATTACTGTGGCTTCTGATCTCGTCAGATCTTGGAAGCATAAGCAGGGTTGGACCTAGTTAGTGGTTGGATGGGAGATCATCTGGGAACAGCAGGTGCTGTAGGTTTGGGAGGACTCGGCAACCGTCTCTCAAAAAAATAATCAGCCATTGGAAACCCCATGAATAGCAGAGAAGCATGATAATGTTTTGTCTATTGTACATAAGGATGCCATGAGTTGGACACTGACTCCACAACACCTAACAAGAAGTCAGAAAATAAAATATATTTTAGTGAATTGATAGAAGTTTGAGGGGCGTTTTTGAAAGCAAACTATAGGAAGATCATTGTGTGAAAAGAAGCCTATTTTATTACGAGTTTATTGTGACTTTCTGGAATTTCAAGGAAAGTGTTGCTTACCATTAAGAGTAAAAAATTCTCTAGTAAAACACACATATGACTGGTTTGTTGAGTTTTAACAGGACAGTGAGTTTTTACATAAACTAATAGGAAGAAGACCTCCAACATAAAAATTATTTCTCCTTTATAACTTTATTTAATAGAATTCAGAGTTTAATCATGAATGTTTTGACTATCCCATGTGTTTAAGTGCAGCATTTCAGGAGAACAAAGTGACTTTGTGTATTTCAGTTCTCTTTGGGATGAGCTTCCATCTTCTGTCCAAAGTGCCAATGAAGTGATACAAAATAAATAAGTTCATGCTTTCTGAGGCAATAATTTGGAGCATTTCTTTCCATTTCTAATAATACTTCACAGTTGTTATGACTCTTCACCTAACGAGTGGACCAAAGTGCCTTGATATTATTGCCTGTGAGCCTCACAACAACCCTGTGAGAGAGGTAAGGTGGATGTTTTTATCTTCACAATGTTGACCAGGAGACAGAAGTTTGTTTACTTGAGCAAGATCCTACAGACAGTGAGGAGGAATTGGTCCATATCACTCAGTTTTTCTCACTCCCAGTTCTTTACCTGGCACACTATGCCAATTTGCTTCAGGGTTTGTTGGAAGAGTCTATCTTCTCTTCAAGCATTAATGTCACTTATGGGACTTAGAAACCCATGAAGTCCAGTTCCAATCTGACCCTATGAATCTGGTAGTTGTTATGACCAGCAGACTGAACCCACTTCTCAAGTTGATGACTATAGCTTCTTAATACCACCTTCAGGGCCGCTTTTGAGTTTTAAATATTATAAAACTTGTATTCAGCATTCATTATTTGCTGTAGTCATCCAAAAAGGAAAGGGATGAGCAGAGAGTATGGGAACACTCTAGGGACCTAAGAATACAAATCCAAAAGTGGAATTCCTTTTAGATCTCATTGTTGTTTAGAAGGCAAATTAATGATGCCTCTGGGCCTCAAAGGCCTGCTGCCCTATCCCTGTGGTATCCAATGTGTCAGATCTTGGAAGCTAGGAAAGGTCGGGCCTCGTTAGTACTTGGATGGGAGACCACCTGGAACACCAGGTGCTGTAGGCTTGGGAGACAGACCTGACAACCCACTCCCAAAAATCAATCTGCCATTGAAAACCTTATGGACAGCAGAGAAGCACTGACAATAATGTTTTGCCTGTTATACAGAGGGTCACTGAGTTGGATACCAACTTGATGACACCTAACAACAAATGGGCCTCAAAACATACCCCTTCTCCATGACTTTGTAGCTGCCTCCAGTCAGTCCAAGTGTGATTTTTTGGAAGACAGCTCCATAAGCCCCATCCCACCGTATTTCCTGACATGAAATGAACCCAAATCTGTTACTCACTTTTATATGAACAACACTAAGGAGTTAAGAAGATGAAAATAGTCAGGGCCTTTCCTATTAGAAAATGATTACAAAACATCTATTTACATTAATGAGAGGAGACTTGGAGAAGACATTTCATGAGCTTGCAGTACACAGGGATAAGTAAAAACATGCAAAAGAAAAAAAGGAACAAGTACCAGAAGAGAAGATCAGCAGCCAAATGTGTTATATCTATTTATAAATTGCTCATGTAAGTTGGGAATGATTTCATAATGTACTGTGATCAGAGTCTTGTATTTAAAACAAGTAGAAAATACATATTTTTGCCATTTGACTGTAACATAAACATTTTCCCCAAAAGTTTAATAGCCTTGGAAATCTCCCCTTAAAATGTGATAATTTTTTTATGTATATTCTAGATTAAAGCTCTGATTTTTATAAGCAACACATAAGATTTCCCTTTGGCACCTCAAGACATTTTAAAAACTGTAACTCGACATTAAACGATTAAACCATTTGTGACATTTAAACATTTTGGGGGTACTATGAAGAAAAAATATGTAGTCAGAAGTAAGGAAACCTAGATTTTTATGTCCATACTGTAAATGAAAGGGTAATCTGAAAAGAGACTGTTCATTTCATTCCAATTTTTTCCATTGACAAAGGAGAAGAAAGCAAGCTAGACAGACCCTAAACTCCTTCCCTTTCATCATCATTGTTTCTGACCCAATAATGAGAAGCTAAAGAACCATTGGTCATACATCTGTGAGTCAGGCATTATGACTCCAAGAACACTAACTGAGGCCTACTTACATGCCATTTCTTTGTAAGAACTTCATGAAAATCCTATTTCATGTCACCAAATCATCCTCATTACTTATATATGCGTTAGACAGGTCTTCTGCTGTTGGCTGCAGGACCTAGGCTCTTGAATTTACTCTACATAATAAAGCATTTCTATTTAAGCCTCTGAATGCGGTCATGTCTATTTCTTCTCTATGCTAAATGTTGATGACAAGGTGAATATTTATTAAGTACCTCTTCTGTGCTGCCTACAATGCTAGGTGTTCAAGGATAGATGACAAAAAAATATCGCCCTGCTTTGTGGAGTTTATATTCTACAGGAATTTACAAAGAAATGTGACCAACATCTGGACAAGCAGAGGAATGATAAGTCAGAGAAGACAGAGAAGCAAAGCAAACACCATGTGGAAGTGCAAAATGTTTAAATAACAGGGGGCAAGTTGGTGAGTTTCTTTCAGAAGCTGCTCTTCCAGTCTATCTTAAAAGGGAAGGTTGTCAGTGATCTGGAACATAGACACTGGATAGTGTGAAATAAATATCTTAAGAAGTTGTGCATCTGAAAGACTCACTGGTTTTGCTCTAGTCAGGTTTAACTACTGCAATGCAGGCTCAGCCTGGGGATATGTTAGATTTACCAAAGCTGGGAGATTGGCAGATGAGGGCAATGGAGAATAAGAAGGCACAGGAGACAAAAGTGAAACTGAAATATGGTGTATAATGACTATAAGACAGAGTCAACAAACTACTAAGCTGGGATTTGTTATAATAAGTGAAATGGAAAAATAAGGAGGTGATGGTCATAAAATAAGAATCTTGATAATCAAGATTGCACTCAGGGACAAATACTATGGATGATGACAAGTGTTAGAGAATGGTTATGGGAAAGAATAGTTAATGGTGGGCAGGTGCAATGAGTAGTACAATCAAGGATTCAAGGAACTCGAGGCCAAGTACAAGAGGGTATGCAAGTTGCTACATTAAAATAGGCTTGATGGAGTGGAAAAGATTGACCCAGATGCTAAAGTCATTCAAGAATGAAGTAGAGTCCCCAGAAGGTAACAGGAGGTTCAAAGAGGTGGGCTTTTGGCAGCAGTGGAGAGGAGCAATGTTCTGGAGTGTCAATGAGTATCTAACCTCTAGGCTCTGTGGCATGTGAGGTCACCACCTGGCAGGGTAGAGTGAGATCAGACCAAACCAAGCTTCCATTAGAACAAAATGATAAAGCAAAGGCTTAGTGAAATTAGACAATATCAGATGTTTTGCAGATGACTAATCTCAAATTCTGGAGTGCATAGTGGAAATTTTGGGAGAGTCAATTGGCTCAGAATAAGGAATGTACAGAGATGTATTGATAATAATGAGTGCAGAAGGTAGAGCTTGTCCTCTTGACAAGATGGAGAGAAAAATAGGATTAGTCCTGATGATCTGTTAAAGGAAGGTGTGAGACTAGACCTAATTATCACCATATTCAGGGTCTAGCTTCATAGGCAATTTGTAGTGGTAAAACAAGCAGGTCTTTCCAGAAGCTTACTGAGCTTTGGAAGAAAAGAAGAATGGAAGAGAGTGGTCAGTAGGCTTCTGTTACATTCTATAGCAGAGTCATTAATATTTGCTGAACCAGAGATAGTCAGATAGATTTATAAAAGTGTAAATGAATGCTAGTAATATAAACACCATGTCCTCCCAAGCAAAAATGTTCCAATTAATCTAGCCATCCTCTTCAGTTTGAACATCTGGTGTTCAAATATTAACAGAATTGTATTGTTACAAAGATACCTCAGATCTGTAACATGATTTATGATTTTAAAAATTTTTCAAGATTTTTTATCTGATGCGATCCTCCTAACAAACCTTCTTCCTAGGAATAATACACGGTAACTATGTTTTATTTCCATTAGGAGGAGGAAGCTGAGGGTCAGAGAGGTTAACTGACCTGCTCAAAGGCACATAACTAGGTGTTAGGAAAACAGGACTAGAAATCAAGTTTCCTGATTTTCCATGAGTGTTCTTTCCATTCTAGTTCAGTGCCTTTCAAAACAGTCCCAGCTCAGCTCAACCACAGACCTTTTTCGGTCTTCCTATACCGGTAGACATCCAGGAAAGACTTGTAGATAATTTAGGCACCACCCTTTCTTGAGATGTGATATCACTGGATGCAAACTTTTTTTATTATTTTCTCCTCTCAGTTCACACACAAAAAAACCTTTCTATTTCTAAATTGTACTTAAAATCAACTGCCCTGTTAAACAAGGACATTTGCAAAAGAATAATGTTGTGAAGTAAGTCAACGGAATCCAAAAATTCCCTGCTTTCCATCTTTGTATATTTTTGTTGGCTCGGAAGATAAGCTGTGGAAATTCCAAGACCTCCATATGAAAAATTGTAAAAGCTTGCTTGTGATTTGCTAGTTATAGCTAAAATAAGACTTAGGGAGAATATCCTGTTTTTGACACTTTTGTGCCAGGGTAAATAGGATAAATACTAAGTGATTAAAACATTTAAAAAGGAAATTGTAACAGAAATTTGCATTGTCCTTATGGAGATTACAAATCTTTTCTAAACATTCCCCAGTTAGATTTTTAAGAATCCCAAAGGGAAATAAATGTTTGGGGGAAATGCTGACAATAAAAATGAAAGTTTAATCTAAAAGAGTTCCCCCTTGGAAGGATTCAGGCACCTGCTCTCTGTTTTCTCCTCCATCAGGGGATATGGCCATCTTAGTTCAGATGACAATGGCCTTCATATGCTAGCTGGCACTGCACAGCCTGACATCTTCCAGACCTGTCATAATTCTTCAGGAAATAAAATGATGACATCTAGAAAATTTATTTTCTTCTCAGGACTGAGTTTCTTTAAAGAAATGGCTGTAATATGACCCACATCTCTTTTTTCAGATTAGCAAACAATAAAAATTTAGAAGTAATTGTGCAGTGAAACTCATTTTTGAAGCAGTGAATTCATGTGGAAAATCATGAAGGTGTGTTGAGTAAAAGTCTAAGACTGTAAGTAAGATGTTTGTGAGAAGGAGGAGTGGGAAAATCATCTAGTCCTGTGGTGATCAGGTGTGTATGTGTCACTCAGTTTGTGCATCACTGTAGCAAAATACCTAACAGAATCATATTATGGCAGGAAAGATTTATTTGGGGCTCATGGTTAGAGGATTTCAGTCTATAGATTCAGGGGAGGCATGGTTATCAGGAACAGAAGGAGAGCTTGCTGGAACCAGACACCCACATAAAACCCCCAGAGGCTTGGTCTCAGTGACCCACTTCCACAAAGCTAGATCCCACCTCCCAAAGTTCCATGTTATTGTTATTAGGTGCCATTGAGTTGCATCCGATTCACAGTGACCCTAAGTACAACAGAACAAAACACTATGTAACACTGCCATGCACACAGTCTTTTTATATCTGAGCCCATTGTTGGAACCACTGTGCTTTTTCTCATCTTAAGTCATGCCACATCAGCAAAATGAGGTCCCAGGGGCTTACTCCCTTCCCATCACTAAGGTCAGCTCTACTTTGAGGAGGCATCTCTTCCCCAGTCGTGTCTTGAATGCCTTCTAGTCTGGAGGGGCTCTTTTTATGCCCCCATATTTGACAGTGCTTCTCTGCTATTCGTAGGGTTTTCAATGGCTAATTATTTTGGGAGTGGGCTGCCAGGTCCTTCTCCCTAGACTGTCTTAGTCTGGAAGCCCAGCTGAAACCTGCTCACTATGTTTTGCCTTGCTGGTATCTGAAATACTAGTGGCATGACTTTCAGCATCACAGTAACATGCAAGCCTCCATAGCACAAGCTGACACAGGGTTCCATAGCCTCCACAAACAGCAGCACCAGCTGAGGACCACACATTCAAAAACATGACCTTTGGGGACATTTTAGATTTAAACCATAACAGAGTGTTATCACCAATAATTTATTATTAGGAATGTGTTGCTGCTTGGAGATAATTTTTGCCTACAAGTGAATTTGATCTGGATTCTAAATAATTGTCAAGATAATGCCACCATTCTCTCATTTTGAAATGCTTTCTTGACTGGGAGTAAAGAGGTAAAGTTAGAGCCAGCTGTCTGTGAATTGCCAATAATCTTCAGTCTATCTTGTCTATGACATAGTCAGTAAGATAACATTCTGTTATTAGAGTTGTTACTGCAATGATACCTATTTTGCAATATTCTGTAGAGATGCAAAATAGGTATCATTGCAGTAACAACTCTAATAACAGAATGTTATCTTACTGACTATGTCATAGACAAGATAGACTGAAAACTAATAACTTATTAGAAAAGAGACTATTTTATCAAATCAATTGCTAGATTGTCCAAATATTTGGTTAAGCTAAAATTTTGCTGTATTATATAATGCTTGAGCTGGGATTTAGCTCAGTTGGTAGAGCACTGCTCTGCAGTCTCTGAGGTCCCGAGTTCGATTCCCAGCACCACAAAAATGGGAGAAAGATGTGGCAATCCACTCCCAAGGCAATCCTGAAATAATCAGCCATTAAAAACCCTATGAGGGTCACTGTGAGTTGGACAGGACTCCACAGCACCTAACAACCACAATAACTCTTTGAAAAATGAAAATATCATGAGGATTAGAGAACTGAAGGAAATTTTTCTACTGAAATTCTATCTGGCCTACCACTCCACTCAGTTTCCTAAAATGTTTTTTATAGACTCTAAAAAAAAATTTGGCCTTTCATTCTACAATTTCTTGATACTTGCTTAATTAGCACTGTAAAGACACTAGCTCAAGTAACTATAAAGTCAGATAGTTGGAAGAGTCATGGAGGAAGTTGTCCCAAAAGTCATAAAATGAGGTCGTGTTGGGAGTGGATGTTTCAAAGACCCCTGGGTGTCAGGGGAGACTAGAGCTCTTAGGTAAAGGCTTATAGTGTTTAATCCTTTCCACTCCTAACACACATACACACCTGCCAGGAGACTGAAGAAAACTCGCCCCCCCATCCCAAGTTGAGATCAATCATTGCTCTTGATGCAGTAAGTTTTCATGATGAATAATAATGAGATGCATTCTCCCTTGTAAGCAGATTCTTTGTTTCAGCATCAAAACTCAGCACTTGTAAAAGACAGAAATGTCTGTGTGAGAATGTCTGGAATGACCATATCAGGCTTTCTCAAGGGTTGAGAACCTTGTGTTGATAAGAGAGGTATCACAGCTTGGCCACTGCAGTTGCCATGTAACAGTACCAGAAGAATGTAAGGGCTTTGTTCTGAACAGCATTAGATATATAAACAAGACAATGCATATGTAGTGATTTTATGAATGTAAAAATAGAATTGCTCTAGCACTCAGAATAGTTATTGTATTTATAAAATACTTTTGAGGAATCTACCATCAAGTGCCTTTACTTAATTTTCTTTTCCTAGCAGATTTAAGCCTAGACTTCTTTTGCATAAGCCCAGGGTCATGTGTGGTCAGGCCTTCTCTATGTCTGACGTACAAGGGGTACCACTTAAAGGCTGTGTTGCTCTTGTATTGATGGACCCCCAGAGCCAACCATTTTGGAAATTCACCTCTAAGATGTGTGCCAGTGAGTTATAGGCATTTTCTTTTCCTTAACTTAAGGCAAAAGTATTATTTCTAGCTCAATTTTGATGTGGTGATGCATGTCTGTAATCCCAGTACTTAGGAGGCTGAGGTGGGAGGGTTGTAAATTTGTGGCCAGCCCGGGCTACATAGAGAAACACTTCCTCAAAATAAAAAATAAAAAATAAAAAGTTGGGGATGTAGCTCAGTGGTAAAGCTTTTGCCTAGAATATTCAAGGCCCTGGGTTCAATCCCCAATATGGCAAAAACAAAACAAAATGAAAAAAGTTAAGTGAGGCCTCTAGAGTTATTATCAGCCAACAGGGAACTTGTATCTCTCACATATTAACTCTTGTTCTGTGAGTTGCTATTAAACCATATTCACCAAAGATAGAGTGGTAACCTGTAACAAATGTATCACTACAAATCTAATGCCAATACTTTCCAATTTCAGGGTAGGACAAGTTTGTGGAGGCTTGTGATGTCTTGAAAAGAATAGAGAAGAATGCTGTTGTCAGAAGAGAAAAGTTCATAACCAGAGTCCACTCTTTACTCACTAAGTAACTGTGGGCATCCCACTTAATGTCTGATCCTTCCATTTATTCACCTGTAAAGTGCAATGATGATGATAATAATAATAATAATAATAATAATAATTTCACATATAAGAAAAAAACAACCCAGAAGGCAAATAGTCTAACCTTATTACCAACAACTCCATTCTCAAGAATAGATTCTAAAGAGATTTTCACACAGTTCCTGAAGGGTCAAATATCTGGATATTGACTTCAGTGTTGTTTATGGTAAAGTAACTACAGGAAGTTGGAGTATACATCACTAAGAAATTGCATAGGGGGGTGGAGAACATTTGAGATGGTTGTCATATATAATGTGATATTATCAATGTAAATTAAACATGCATTTTGCATGAAGACTGGTGAACAAAAAGATATGAATTTAATGCATCAGAAGGGCTACCTGTGACAAGGTGGGATGAAAATGAGGAAGTGAAATAAAACAGAAAAAAATTAAAAATGTAAGGAGGCCTTTCTTTGACTAGTGATGATAATATGCCATGAACTGAACAAATAGTAGTTCAATCCTCTGTGTCTGATGTCCAGAAAGGAAAAAAAAATAGCATGTCACGTAAATGATATTTATTAAGTTAATTCTTGCCACCCACTCCAAACATTTCATCTCTTTCTTTCAAAGCTTCATTGATGGATTTTCCTTCCTCTGATCTTAATTCAATGATGGCATGTCTTCCATTAAGAGAACTAAAATGAATAGCTCATTTACATTAACTTATTTGAATCCCATTGTCTTATTCACTTTAATACTATTTTTATTATTAGACAGAGAGAAACACTTAAAAGTTAAGGGCTCTCTCCTTCATGGTGGAAATTAAAGCAAAGTAAACAGGTGAACTATTTGAGAGCATGGGATGTATTCTACTCTGCCAGGTTAAAGGCATCAAAAGTCTTCAAAACTCAGTGACTGTTGATTGAAAATTCAGCCAGGATCTCAAATAATTAGGGAAGGAGTATCACAAGTAGCCATCTGTGCTCTGATCTCTTTCAAAGTTGACTCCAATGAGAAGTTTTCAGGTCAAGGCAGTCCCTTTGTCATCTCCCCCAACATATGGAGATGCAATATTCAGTGACTGTGTCTACTTTAATTTACCAATATTAACACATTGGAGATTTGTGAGTGAGGTACTTAAAAAATAAGGTAGAACTGGAAGATTTGAATAACTAGGATCTGGAGTAATTTAAAGATTGGTAAGTGTAAAATATTGCTTGTTGGATGCATTGTCCAATGAAATCTTTTCCCCAGGCAAACCAAGCATCTAGGCATCTGACTTCCCTCCCAGAGGAAGTTAAGGAGTTACGGCAAGAGGCTCTCTTTTATGTATTAACAAAAGGGCAGGTGTTTGTAGGTGTACTGCGGGGGAGGCTTCTGACGTTTCTTATTCTGTGGATTGTGTTTAACTTGTCACCTTGTCATCTTTCTTTTGTGTTCTTCCATTCCCCCTTTAACGTTTTCACCTTATTCTACTGACTTCTTTGTTCCATGAGATGTTAAGGGTCATCAAGCTTTCATAGCCATTGTCAAGATGTTGTCATTTTGTCAGGAAGATCAGTCGCTGCACTTGGCCCCTTCTACCTGGAGACGTCATTGTTAAGTTAAAGTGTTGCAGACACTTTTCATGTTCTTCACTCACTCTTGATTATTCAGCCTCCCTAGTCTTGTAAGGCAATGAAGGAGCATCTTCTCTAGCCTGTCAGCAGGAGGTTTGACTTCCAAAAATTGGTTACAATGAGGACATCAACATAGAAGAACACTATTATCTCTTATTCTCTTTTCTTCTGTCTACTCTATTTAGGAGCATTTCTATAGTTATTATCTGGCTAGCATGTTCTGTATCTTCCCAGAAAGCTCCAGATATTAAATTGTCAGTTGCTCAAAACACAAATAACAGTTTTAAGGCATCACCATTTCTCATACTCTGAATGAAGTGGTTGACTTTAAAATTTTAGTCATTTATGGCATTTTAAGTTCCATTATCATGCCAATATAAAAATAAAACTTACCCTATATTGCTTGCTTACGGCTTCCTGTGGCTTAGTATTGCAAGATGCTGGAAAATTTACCTGAAAGACACACATAAATGTGTTAGCCAGGCTGGATTGGTACCAGTTGCTCTAAACAGTCATAAGCCAGCATTAGAAATGAAAGGCAGAGGAAGTATGTTTTCACCTTTTAGTTTCTACAGAAATTCTGCAGCAATTTATGGAGCCAAAGGAAAGAATTCTATAGGTGAATGATATTCCAAAATAATAAGAGCAGCTATTGATTATGGTACATTCTTCCTCTCTCATCTTTGGGGAGCAATAGAAACAACCAGCTCTCTTTAAATGCATTTCTACTCTCATATGTGGACCAAAAATGGACAATTCTTTTAAAACCCTATAGTTCAAAGCATAATCTTAATTGGTCCTTTCTTCTCATGTAGATTTTTCAGAAAAGAGAACTATGCCAAACAAATCTCCAGGAAAGCTAAGCAACATAGCTGACAAAGCCAGTCATTTATCATTTTCTTATATTACTTTAACAATTTATTAAGTGAAATTTTTTACACCTACACTTACAATGCTTTTATAGCTGATATGATAGGAAATATATGGCCTGCTAACCTTTTTCCCACCAAACTTGAAGTCATCACCATGTGACAGGGAAGAAGATGGAGCCAAAACTAATAAAATGAGGAGGGCTTGTGGGAAGACAGTTGTGTTGCAGTTAAAGGAGATGATGGGGATGGTGAGCAAAGGCAAAGACTTAGGGCTGTGCTCTTCTCTTTCTCTTATTATGTTGAAGGGTTATTCCTATTTTCTGCACTGCCACTGCAAAGCAAATAAACAACCAGCTCAAGGCAGGGCTGGCCAGAAACAATAGGGTGATCACAGGCAATGCCCAGCTGGGGAGAAGCAGGTAAGAACAGGTGCAGGTGGAGCAGAGACCCCTGAAATTCCTTCTGTCCCTTTGCCTCCTTTCCTTTCATATGCTGAGGTCGAGTGACTGTAATATGTTAACTTGGCCAGGATGAACTATGTTTCTAAGAACTCCTTTTCCTGTATTTCCAGTTAGACTTAGGACTCTTATTGCACAATATTAAAAAATGGAAGCATCTAGAATTTTTTTCACTCAGAAATACAGGGCATGTTCACTAGGAACTTTTGAAACTCATGCACTCTGCCACTCTGCTGGCTTACTTTACAGATATGCAAATGATCCAATTTCCCCTGGAACCTCCTTCTCCTTCTCTGACTCATGGGCCAGATGAGTTTAACTCCAGGATGGAGGATCCAGCTTCTCACTATCTCAATATTGAAGGCAGTGATAATGGACATGAGTTCCAGTCTATCATTGTGGATTCCAGCTCATGCTCATGTGCTCCAGTTTGTCCTTGCCCTCCTAACTTTATATTCATTCTTTTTATCCAATTGCCTTTCCTACAGACTTCAAACTCTAGTCTCAGACATGAAGACAGGTGTCTTACCAAGGTTGTTTAAACACCTCATTCAGCCACATAGTTTTGAATCCCTAATATACATAAGGTATGCAGTATAAAAAGGTGGATTTTTCTTTTTGTGATTCTGGTTAGAATAATACAGAGATCTATCATATTTCAAGCAAAGGAAAAAGCTTATGGGGAAAACTACGAAGGATATGAGATTTTTCTTTATTTATGTACTAACAAGTTAGCCTGCCACAGTCTCGTGGATGCTGGCAGAAGGCACAAAAGTTCTGGGTCAGAGGCAAAGGATAATTTATAACTTACAAAAATAGCAGTAGACAAGAGTCAGGACCTTATTCCACTGATTTCCTAGTCCCAATCCCTACAAGGTGATGCAAAGAGGGCCAGATGACACCTTTCACATTGGATTGCATTACAGGAGAGGAGCATTGGACTTTGTTGTTAGGTGCTGTCGAGTTGGGTCCAATTCATAGCGACCCTATGTACAACAGAATGAAACATGTCCCAATTCTGTGCCAGGCCCACCATCTTATTTATGTTTAAGCCCATTGTTGCAGACCCTGTGTCAATACATTTAGTTGAAGGTTTTCCGTTTTTTGTTAACCTGCCACTCCCCCAAATATGATGTCCTTCTCCAGGGATTGGTCCCTCCTGACTACATGTCCAAAATACATAAGACATATTCTAGCCATCCTTGCTTCCAAGGAGCATTCTGATTGCACTTCTTCTAGGATAGATCTGTTGGCTCTTTTGTCAGTCTATGGTATATTCAATATTCATCTCCAGTACCATGATTCAAAAGCATCATTTCTTCTCCTGTCTTTCTTATTCAATGTCTAGCTTTCACAACCATATGATGCCACTGAAAATACCATGATTCCATGAGCCAGGGGCACCTTCTTTTTCAATGTAACATCTTTATTTTCAATTCTTTAAAGAGACCTTTTGCCACAGCTTTTCCCAATGCATGCATCTTTTGATTTCTTCACTGCTGCTTCCGTGGTACTGGATAATAAGCACACTTATCCTTTGCTCTGGAAAAATTCACTATTTCTGTTGTCTAAGACTTTAAGCAAGCCTATCCTTTGTTTCAGAGGAAGACATCACAATATCTTTTGTTATATAAATATCCATCGAAAGATAGTCTGGAATGAAGGTGCTCAGTGTCTATGCTTGGAAGACATGTTGAAATATAATACATGTGGAGTTGTCTATCAGGAGTCTCATTGTTATTGCATTTTACTTGTCAAAAGAATACATATTTATTCTCCAATGAATCTTGAGTCATTGGGACTTCTGCTTCCAGCCAAAATACAGTAAAAATGGCCAGATTTACCTCTTGTCTGAAACAAAAACCCTGGACAAAATATAGGAAACGATGTTTTTCAAAATATTGGGATCAGACAAGTGACAGTGGTCCTTGTGATGTGGGAAACAATCTTGGAGAACACTGAGCTATCCCCAGCTACTGAATTGAGAGAGTTTTCACACATTGGCCCAATAGAGCTCAATAAATTTTCTGAGCTAGCAGAGATTCCAGGGAATGAGGCAGGTAGGTTTTGTAAAGCAGAGTACTAGAGAAGAAAGAGCAGCATCCAGAAAAAGAACTCAGAGGCCTGAAGAGAGACCTTCCTGAGTATTTGGCATAGTATTGATCAGTGCATGTGTGTGAGGAAATTAACTAAGATGAAAAAAGAACCACTTGGAAATATTAGAGAGAATGTTGAAATGATAACCAGTATGGGAAGAGTACCTATACCCAGGCTGGAAAATTTTGTAATTAATGGGACACTTCACAGAATGCTTAAAGGCATCTTGCCTTAATAGTAATTACTCTAGAATAAATGCTGCTCTGGTCCTAAGTAGCAAATACTTTAAAAGTTGTCATAATTGTATTCTGCATATTTTAAAGATAGAGGAAAAAATAAACATGGTGAGTACAGACATGGAAAATATAAAAGAAACGAAAAGGAACTTCTAAGAGATAAAAATTATAATGATTGAGATGTAAAGTATGCTTGATAGGATTACTGACAATTTACATACTACAAATTTTAGAAGATCCAGCAGTAGAAGCTTTACAAAATGAAACATGGGGTGTGAAAGGGGGGGTACAAAGAATGTTACTAAAGAGGCAGTAAGCAGTAAGGACAACTTAAAGCAGCCTAATATAAATGTAAATTAAATACATCACCTTTGGAAAAAAAGAGAGAAGGGTGCAACAGAAAATAATATTTGAAGAAACAATGACTGATTTATTTTTTAAATTTGAATATAATTATAAATTCACAGGGAGACAGGAGAAGAATTGATGCTTTTAAATTATGGTGCTGGAGATGAATATTGAAAATATCATAGACTGCCAAAAGAACCAACAGATCTGCCCTAGAAGAAGTAAAACCAGAGTGCTCCCTGGAAGCAAGGATGATTAGACTTATGTATTTTGGACATGTTGATGAAGATCATATTCCAAAAACCTATATTTAATAACACAGTTAATGGTGAAAGATGGGGTGTTTTCGTCAAGATTATGAAAAAGCCAAGATACAGACAAGATGTCTACTCTCGCTATTTCTAGTCTACATTGTATTGAATGTCCTCGACAATAAAATAGGCAACAAAGAAGAGAAAGAAGGTGTTCATATTAGAAAGAAAGAAGTAAAATTATCTTTATTTGAGGATGACAAGGTTGTCTATGAATACTATGTAACTGACACAAAAAAATAGAACAAATGCATAGGTTTTACAAGATTGCAGCATACAAGATCCACATGTGAAAATAAATTCCATTACTATGTATTGGAAATTAAATTATTCATAAAAACCAAACAATTTATAGTAACATCAAAAATATACTTAAGTATGATTCTTACAAAAGATTTGTAAGAAATGTACACTAGGAACTATATTTTTTTTTTTTCGGTCTTGGGGGTTGAACCCAGGGCCCCGCACTTGCATGCTCTGCAAGTGCTGGACCACTGAGCTGCACCCTCAGTCCATTTCTTTTTTTTACTTTTTGAGACAGAGTCTCACTAAGTTATGCAGACTACCTCTGGTCTTGAACTTGCGATCCTCCTGCCTCCGCCTCCCGAGCCACTGGGATTACAGGGGTGCACCACTGCGCCCGGCAGGAACTATAAAATATTAATAAGAAATTATAAAAGAGAGTTAAGAAAACAGAAACACACCATGTTCACTAGTCAGCACACACATTGTTGATGTAAATTTGTCCAGAATGAATTAAATAGAAATCTCAGCACTTTTTTTTAAGAAGAACTGATATGTTGATTCTGAAATTCTTATAGAAATGTAAAAGGACTAGAATAGCTGAAGTTATTTTGCAAAGAGGAATAAAATTAGAGGACTAAAACAACCTTATTTTGAGAGTTATGAGGAAGTTATAATAATTAAGACAGTGTAATATTTACATAAAGGTAGACAAACAGATAAATAGAACAAGATAGAGTTCAGGAATAATGGACACTTATATAGATAATCAATTTCAATTGGTACAAAAACAATGAAGTGGAGAAATAATAGCCTTTCACTAAAGAAGGTGGAACAACTGGATAGCTATTTGCAAGAAGAGGAAGAGGAAGAAGGACAGGAGAAGGAGAAGGAGAAAGAAGGAGAAGGAGAAGGAGAGGGAGAGGGAGATGGAAAAGGAAAGGGAGAGGGAGAAGAAGGGGAAGGGGAAGGGAAGGGGGAAAGAGAAGGACAGGGAGGAGAAAGAAAAGGAGAAGAGAGGCAAAGGAAAAAGAAGAGGAGAGAAAAATGAGAAAGAAGGATGTGTGGGAGACAAGGAGGGAAAAAGAAACTGCTACCTATCTTGTTTCATGTATGAAGTTTAACTCAAAATTGATCATTAATCTTAGTATAAGAACAAACAGTATAAAACTTCTAGAGGAAAGCATAGAAGAAAATCTTTGCAAGTTTGAGTAGGGCAGAGACTATACTGAAAGCACAACCCATAAAAGAAAAAACTTGATGAATTGGACTGGATCAAAATTAAACTTCTGTTCTTTGAAAGATAACTGTTAAGAGAAATAAAAGACATGCCACAGATTGAGAGAGAATACTTCAAATTATATATATAATAAAGGACTTGTGGTCAGAATATAACTTAACCTTATCAAGTGTTGGAGAGGATACAAAAAAAACTGGAATGCTCATACACTGCTAGTAGGACTATGAAATGTACAAACATTCTGGAAAAGAATTTGGCATTTTTTCAAAAAGCTAAACATACACTTATAATTTAGCTATTCTATTTCTGGGTATTTTAAAAGTGGTAAATGCATACATCAATAGAAAGACACATATACAAATGTTTGAGGCAGCTTTATTTGCAATAACAAAGATAAGGAAACACATGTCCATTGATGAATGAAAAAGCAGATGATGATATGTCCACCCAATGGGATTCTATAGGCAATAAAATGGTATGAATGTCATACAACATGTATGAGCCTCAAAATAATTATGCTGAGCAAAAGAAGTCAGTACATGCTTTACATAACATATGATTCCATTTATGTAAAATTCTAGAAAATGAAAACTAATCTGAAAAGACAAAAGCAGATCAATGGATGCCTTGTGACATGGAGGGTAGGGAAGGATGCAGGGAGAATTAGAAGGGAGGGATTGTAAAGTGCATGAGGACACAGTGGGAGTGATGGATTTCTATCACACCTTGATTTTATGGGACCATACATATATCAAAACTTCACTAGGTGTATACTTACATGTGTTATTTTATACTAATTTTATCTCAATGAAGCTACCATTTAAAAAAGCAGGTAGTGACTAGGTGGCATCACATCAAAGAAAAGGAGAATTATATCTACCTCTTGAGGGAAGAGTATGAAGAATTTATACACACTTTTAAAGCCACCATACATAAAAAACACATACAGGCTAAAAAACTAACTCAAATACATTGCTACCTAAAAGCAAAAACAAGAGAATAGCAATAAAAATTTCAATTCTAAAAGAATATTTATATCAACATTGACCTAATTTCTAGAAAATAACAAGACCAAGAGTGGAGATGGAAGACAAAACAGATTTTAAAACACAAAAAGGAGATGAAAATATGGTAAGGTGCTTTAATAAAGGAAAATATTAATACCCTATCAATTAATAAATTGATAGAGAAATAAGTAGGTGTAAGTAAACAACCTAAATAACAAAAATATAATATGTAGCTTTTAAATGGCTAGAATATAATCTAATTTATCAAAACAGAGGCAAGGAAGGATTATTTAAGGAAAAGAAAGTAACTAGAAGATATGAAATGAATTAGCAGAAATAAGTTTAAATGTAAAAGTAATTATAATTAAAGTTTATAGGTAAACCTGGTGTTCAAAAGAGGGATTGCTTTCATTTTTGTTTGCAAAAGTGAGATCAGGAATAAGTAATCTACAAGAGTCACATGATTATAAGAAATGCAAAAAGGGAGTTGAAAATAAAGCTACAGAAAGTTAATATGAGCCAAAAGAAAGCCTGGATAGAAATTTTTATATTAAAATGCAATTCAAAATAAAAAGTCTTAAGAGTCTATAATGTTGAGAAAATGAACAATAGTTGGAGAAGCTACAATTTATAGTTGGGAATATTAACATACTTCTCTCAGTGATATATAAAGCAAATTTCAATAGTTAAATAAAGCTATAGAATATCATTTCAATGCATTTAAAATAAAACTTTTTAATACTTTTTTACATAATTTCATAATTTCTTGAGAATTAAAATTAACTTATTGTGATGAAAAGAGCATGGAATTTAGTATCAGAAGATTTGGCTTCCAGTTTTCATCTCTACTTAACTAGTTTTGCTCCTTTCAATGGATCATTTACCTTTGAATGTTCCTATCCTCTTCTCTACAATAGGATGCACAATGCTGACCAATTGTGTGACTTAATATTTGCTTCTTTGATTTCAATTTCCAATTTGTAAAATACATATTTTAAAATACCTGCTTTGTGAAATTCACCATGCTGGTGAAGTTGCAAGAAAATGTATGTAAAAATATCTATCCAAACATTATGTTCTATGTATGTTATTATTGTTATCATTGTTCTTATCATTGTAACAGTAATTTTGCTCATTTTCTAGCTGTACTGTTTTAAAAATTATAAGATATTTTCAGTAAATGAATGGATAAATAAACCAAGGTGCATCCAGGCAATGGAGTATTATTCAACACTAAAAATAAGCTGGGGCTGGGATTTAGCTCAGTTGGTAGAGCACCACTCTGCAGTTTCTGAGGTCCCAGGTTCAATTCCCAGCACAGCAAAAATGGGAGAAGGACATGGCAATCCACTCTCAAGGCAATCCCGAAACAAGCAGCCATTGAAAACCTTATGAGGGTCGCTATGAGTTGGACACAACTCTATGGCACCTAAGAACAACAACAACAACAACAACAAAAATAAGCTATCAAGCCATGAAAAGACACTAAGGTAATATAAATGCATATTACTAAGTAAAGGAAGCCAATCTGAAAAGGCTACAAACTGTCTGATTCCAATTACTATATATGACATTCTGGAAAAGGAAAAACTATGGAGACAGTAGAAAGATTAGTGTTTGCCAGGAGTTAGCAGGGATGGAGGGATAAAGAGGCAGAATACAGAGGATTTTTAGGGCAGTGAAACTATTTTGTATAATGATATGATGGACACATGCCATTTTATATTTGTCCAAATCCTGACAATATACACCAAGATTGAACCCTCATGTGGGTAATAATGATGTGTTAATGTACATTCATCAGTTGAAGAAATGTGCTACTTTGAAGAAAGTGGTGGAGAATGGGGGTGGCTATGCATGCGTTGGCCTGCAGTCATAGCCCTGTGGCAACCCGTCAGATATCAGAAGCTAGGCAGGGTCGGTTAGTACTTGGATGGGAGACCACCTGGGAACACCAGGTGTGGTAGTCATGGGAGAAGGACCTGGCAGCCCACTCCCAAAACAATCAGCCATTGAAAACCCTATGAATAGCAGAGAAACACTGACAATAGTGTTTTGCCTCTTGTATGCAGGGTTGCTATGAGTCGGATACTGACTCAGTGGCAGCTAACAATAACAACAACAACATGCATGCGTTAGGTAGGTGGGATAGCTGTTTCTTCCTCTCAGTTTTGCTGTGAACTTAAAGCTCCTCTAAAAATAGCATTAAAATAGAACATTTCAATGTTATAATACTATTATGCATGGATATCAAATATTTTCCAATTCTTTTTTTGCCACCTGACATGTTAGGTATTGATATCCACACTTTAAAGACAAAGACACTGTGGTTCGTGGAGGCCACAGCACTTGACAAGGATCACTTGTTTAGAGCTAGTTTTGAAATTGTCAAACACTGATATTAAAATAGTACATCAAGACTGTATTGGCCAAGTGAAATACATGTGGTTAATATTCTAACCTAGTAGTGCATAGACATACTGAAAAGAGTTAAAACTGGAAAAGGAAGTGGCCCCTTAATCCTTAAGGAGGTGAAGAGGGTGTAAGGAAATAATTAGAGACGCAGCCAGTTTTCATTGCACCTCAGAGTGTGAGAGAAACTGCAGAGTCATAAATGTGATGAAGTATCTACCCCAAGTCCTCACCCGAAAGTAGCCAAGAATGGCACAGAAACCCTTGTATTTTCAACCTTTCCCCACAATGCTCTACTTCAGCAAAAATTTATGGAGATTGTGGTTTTTTGCTTTTTTAAAAATGTATTTATTTATTTATTTATTTATTTTTCCTTTCACATAGAGTTTTCTGAGAAAGCACAAAACGAAACCAGATGCTGAAACAAAGGAACACTCCTAGTCAGGGGTGGAACCAGCAGAACCCTTGTGCTCTGTTCTTCTCTGGCTTTTCAAGGGCATCCAGGAACCTGCTGCCTTTTGCAGCAGGAAAGAGCAATCCACATGCAATGGAGACAGATGATCTGAAGGTCTCAGTGGTGGGGCTGCTTTACAGACACACAAGGCATCAGTCAAATGCTTCTTCTTGGTGTTAGTGAAAGGTAAGGCTTGGATAAAATTGTGAGAACTGTATCTCAGGGTACATGATTAAAACAGATTTGTAACCAGAGCAAGGAAGAAACTGGAGAAAACTGGCCAGCAAAGGGAAAGGGCACCCACACTTCTCTAGCAAGAAGATTCTGAAATATGGGATGGGGAAGGGAAGATTTACAGTGGCTTCCAGGGTATGGTTGGGGTTTAGCTTCGTTGGAAGAGGGCTGCTCTGCATTCTCTGAAACCCTGAGTTTGATCCCTAGCACCACAAAAATGAGAGAAGAACCTGACAGGCCACACCCAAAACAATCTGCCATTGAAAACCCTATGAATAGCAGAGAAGCACTAACATAGAGCCCGGCATGGCACAGTGTTGGTGAGTGTTTCTTTCTGTTGTACATAGTGTGGCTGTGAGTAGGACCAGACTCGACAGCACCTAACAACAACTACCACCTCAGCATAAAATGGAGGGCTTAACTGGGGGGTCATTTACACTTGAAGCTTCATCTATAATTGTCAACCGAGAGACTCAGTTACCTCATGGCGACAACTGTAAGGACACCAAGGAGGAGCTTCAGGTGAAGGCAGCCGAGGATCCTTCCTGGGCCAGTGATGTCTCAGAGTTGAGGCCATTTCTCCCAGGGCCGAAGGACAAAGGAGTGGACAAGTCCCCTTTCACTTGCCAGCTGTGAGCTCCAAGTCGCAATTGACTAGTTGAGGATTTGAGGAAGGAAATTTTGTGGCAACCTTTGTCAGTAAGAAAAAAAATCCCAGGGAGGTAAGGAGGGCTTTTTTACTAGAGACAAAGAGGAAATTAAAACCTTTTCCCACTGAACCATGTATACATGTTATTTTTAGGCCAGAGGTAATTAGCCCACAATGAGGAAAAAAATAAATGCAGATTATGAGATTTTATAATTAAATAACACATTTCAAGCTTGGACCTTTCAGCAGAAGGTAAGACTTGGGAATCAAAATGGTCTTAGCCTTTGCTTTTAACCCTGGATTTCTCAAGAACAGGAAATACAGTACGGATGGGGATGCAGGTAATAGATTTTTAACTTTCTTTTAGTCACTAATGTGTAGTGGCCTTGACTGCAAAAAATGCATACTGTCTGCCTTTGCATAATAAGTGTTTGGCATGCAATGGACCACTGATAGCACAAAGGTTTTAGTTGCTACGAGGAGTTCCATGTTCAAGATTCCAAGACGTCTCAGGCTCTGGGCACATGTCTGTAATCCTAGTGAGTCAGGAGGCTGAGGCAGGAGGGTGACAAGTTCAAGGCCAGAGACAGCCTGGGAAATTTAGTCCCTGTCTCAACAATAAAATGAAATAAAATTCCAAGTCTCAAAGGAAAAGGGTGCTTTGGATCAAAGAGTGCTTTGATCCATTGGATCCATTGGATCCATGGATGTGAGTTATGGAAGACTGAAGACACATGTAGCCAAATGTATTTACCATGCCTTTGGTAAAAACATTCAGTATGTGATGGCTGAGTGAATTTGCCTTTGGTACAGAAAAAGGTTAAGAAAATTTTAGTAAGGTATTTTCATCTTCAGGAGATTTTACTGCAAAAATCAAGAGCAATTTAATCCAGATATGGTGACACACACTTGTAATCCCAGTGATTCAGGAGGCAGAAGCAGAAGGATCACAGTTTCGAGGCCAGAGGCAGTCTGTGTAACTCAGTGATACCCTGTCTCAAGATTAAAAATAATAAAGGTGCTGGGAATGCAGTCCAGTGGTAGAGCACTTGCAAAGTGTGCATGAGGCCTGTGTCTCAGCCGTCCAGTACCGTGCACTCACACACAAAAAATTTAGTTATGCTATCTCAGTATCTGACTGCTGCCACTCCCTAAAAAATTCTCAGGGTAGGGAATATTTCTTTTCAGTAATGGGTCACAGAATAAATTCATATGTAGGCTACACAAGTGTTTTTTGGTATCAAGGGACTATGACTAAAAGGCCAGAATTAGTGATGGACCCGAGGTCAACAAAGGCCACATGGAGGCTTTATTTATAGCTAACATCTTTCAGCTATAAATCCTCAATAAGGCTATTATTTCATAATGAAAGGTTAGTGGAATAAAACTGGGGCATCTCAAAATTATGTTCTCAATTGCACTCCCCTTCCATCACAAGGACTGATTGAGTCAAGCTTGCTGGCCTAACACCCAGAGGCTGTTGCTGAAACAATTGCAGTGGCAGCAGCTGGCGAGGCCTTCCAAAAGAGCTGGCCAAAAATATTTTTTAAATAACTATTTTAGCTACAAACTTCAGACTAATACATTCAGGTTAGCTGAGTCCGTACACCACATTTTGAATGGCAAAGAGATTTCCTACTCAAGAATTATTTGCTTTGGTCTTCCTCTAACATCACTCCAATTACAAGGTAAACAAACTGTAAGGCATTTAATATCTTTTTCTAAACTGAAGGATAATTGATGGTCCCCAAATGGAGGAGAGGATTCAGGAAGAGGAAACTATAAATGGGCATTCCTTTGTCCAGAGGAGACATTCAAACTGTGTTTAACACCACACAATGAGCCTCTGCTCCCATCCTCCACACACCCCAGTCTTGAGATCCAGTTGGGAGCAATTACCAACAAAATCTACATGAATCTGATAGAAATCTTCAAGCATCTGCCAAACACTCTCAGTATAAAAGGAATATACACATTCCTTTAAAATGATACTGTTACTACCAAAGGGAAGCCAGGATTACAGAAGGTGGGGTGGGGAGGAGAAACAATGTAAAGGGATAAAGGGGGAGAGGATAAACTTAATATAAACAAGGCAACTTCATGAGTACATGGGAAAAATAGAGGAATATAACTCAAATATGCATATGAGTTTCGCTACATATTAGTCAAAAGGTTCCATAAACCTTGTAAGCTGATCGAAGTGTAGCCAAAAGTGATATAACAGTTGCATAATGGAAAAAGCCAATGCCCTATTACTCTATACTCCACCAACATTTACCAATAAAGGGGGCGGGGCAGGGAAATGAGCCTTTTATTTTAGGAAAACTTTAGCTTTATAGAAAAACTGTGAAGATGGCTAGTTACCGTATTCCCTACAGCCAGTTTCCCTTCTTATTAGTATGTTAGGATGGTACATTTGTTACAATTAATAAACCAATATTGATACATTATTAAAAATAATAAAATACTATTATAGTAACTGGAGCTGAGATTTAACTCAGTTGGTAGAGCACTGTGCTGCAGTCTCTGAGGTCCCGAGTTCAATTCCCAGCACCACAAAAATGGGAGAAGGACCTGGCAATCCACTCCCAAGGCAATCCCAAAACAGTCAGCCATTGAAAACCCTATGAGGGTCGCTATGAGTCGGATACCGACTCAATGGCACCTAACAACAACAACAACATTATAGTAACTATTCTCACACTGTCACGAAGCTCTGATTAAATGTTGAAAAATCTGTTTTTCCATCCCTAAAACACTGTCTAGATTTGGAGAAGAAGAGAAAATAAAATTAGGAAGAGAGAGGGAGGAGTAGAAAGCTTACCAGGAAAGATTAAATAGAAGGGAGGGCCTTTGAGCTGAGGTTTGCAAGATGGGCCCATATTCTCCTTCTGGAACTCTAGGAAAGGAGAGAGTAAGCAAATATTCACAGGGAAGGAACTGTCAGACATATAAAACTCATGTCTTCTACCTCATCCTCATTCTCTAGTGTGAGCTCCCAGTTTGGGACGTTGTGTGATAGCCTGCACTATTTAAATGGTTTTCATTTCCTGCTCTCTTCCCAGCAGCCAGGCAGACACCACCATTCTAGGGCCTGCCTTAAGCAGTGATCAGCCACAGAGCTTTAAAGGAAGAGAGAGTATGAACAGAGTTGTGCTTCTAAAGATCATCCAGGCAGCCAGAAAGAGGATGAATGGAAGGAGAACCATTTGGAATGAAACGAAATAACCCAGAAATGTCAAGAAAAGTTGATGGCCTGAGCTCAAAGCTAGGAAAGATATATGGGAAACCCATGCAGGCTGGTCATTTGCCTCCCTTAAAAACTGATACTTTCTACATATTTGGTCAATATTAGTTAGGAGAAGAAATGGGGCACTAATTCCCACTCAGCAAAAATAGAGCCTTGCATTAACATACAGCACACCTGCTTCCTAAAACAGTTTGATGACCAACAACTGTTACTGAAGCAGGCCCCATGAATGTTTCGGGCTTCAGCCAAAAGCTTTTCAATGTATTTCTGTTGTGTAGCAGGTTCTTCCAGGCTAGATATGATGATCGCCATTTTGACTGTCTTGATACAGAGCACCTAGAATGACCCAGGAGGACTTTGATCCTGTAACCATGACAACAAAATGGCAACATTCCCTCTTGGAGAGAGAAAGGAGGACGGTCAGAAGATCTCTAAGGGGACTCCACAAGACCCTCCACTGATGTGCTAATCGCTGGCTCTTCCTGCCCCAGCTGCTTGTGGTGCTAGGTGACATAGGAAGTAAATGGTTGGCTGAGAGTGGGACTTGGTGGTAGGAGCTTCCAGAAGGAAGTCCTCCTGTTGGTGTCTGTGAGTCATCCATGCTCCTGTAAGAAATCCCCAATAAACTCATAGTTCACAAACTTAACATGACCCATCCTTTGGTCTGTCTTTTTGGCTTTCATGCAACAACTTTTTTTCCCCCCTTTTATTGGTAAATGTTGGTGGAGTACAGAGTAATATAGCATTGGCTTTTTTCATTATGCAACTATTACATCACTGTTGATTACATTTTTATCAATTTACAAGGGTTATGGAAACTTTTGACTTAATATGTAGTAAAACTCATATGCATATTTGGGTTAAGTTCCCCTATTTTTCCCATATACTCCTGAAGTTGCGTCATTCACATTTACATAGAGATCATCCTCTTCCTTTTATCCCTGCACATTGTTTCTCAACATTATCTCACCTTCTGCAATCTTCTCTTCCTTTTCCCATTTCCCTCCCTCCTTCTTTCTACTCTTTATGTTATCCTTTCTTCCTTTAGGTAAGATTCAGCTCCTGCATCTGAGTGAGAACATATGGTATTTCTATTTTTGAGCTTACGTTCATTCACTTAAGATGATACTCTCCAGTTCCGTCCATTTTGCTGCAAATGATATTTTTTCATTTTTATTGCTGCACAGTATTCCATTGTGTATATGTACCATTATTTTTTATCCATTATTCTATTGATGAGTATCTTGGTTGATTCCATTGCCTTGCTATTGTGAAGAGTGATGCATTGAATATGGAGATGGATTTGTCTCTGTGGTATGATGACTTGTCTCCTTTTGGGTATATTCCCAGTAGTAGTATAGCTGAGTCATAAGGCACTTCTATTTTTAGTTTTCTGAGGTATCTCCATTGATTTCCGAAGTGGTTAAACCAATTTACAGTCCCACCAACAGTGCAAGAGAGTTCTTCTTTTTCACATCCTCTCCAATATTTGTTATTATTTGTTTTGCTGATCTTGGACATTTTTACTGGGGTTAGATGGAAATTCACAGTTATTTTGATTTGCATTTCCCTAATGGCTAGGGCTATTGAGCATTTTTTCATGTGCTTCTTAGCCTTACAAACTTATTCATTTGAGAACTGTCTCTTCATTTCCTTTGCCCACTTGCAAATTGGGTTATTGGTTGTCTTGGGATTTGTTTTCTTGAGTTCTTTGTAAATTCTAGAAATTAGTCCTCTCTTGGATGTGTAGGATGAGAAAATTTTCTCGTATTTAGTGGGCTCTTCCTTAACTCTGTTGATTGTTTGCAGTACAGAAGCTTTTTAATTTCATGTAATCCCATTTGTCAATTCTTGGTGTGATTTCCTGAGCAACTGGAGTCTTGTTAAGGAAATGCTTTCCTATGCCTATATGTTGGAGTGTGTTTCCTATCTTTTTTCTAGTAGTTTTAATGTTTCTGGTTTTATGTTGAGGTCTTTTATTCATTTCGAGTTGACTCTCATGCAAATTAAGAGGTGCGGATCTGTTTTCATTTTTCTGTAGATTGACATCCACGTTTCCCAACATCATTTGTTGAAGGGGCTATCTTTTCTCCATTTTGTGTGCTTAGCCCCTGTGGGGCTCGCACCTCCTGGTCTGGCCCAGATGTTTGGACAGGCACTGCTACACACACAGATAACTAAATACAACTCACTCAGGACCCTCGGGTGAGGGGTGTGGACTCCTGAGGCCCTCCAGAATGCTGAGAGATAGGAGACAGCAGAAAGGAAAAAGCCTCAGGTGCTTTTGCCTTGTGGGGACAAACACAGCTCTTTCTTGCCTCTGCCCGGATAAGGGCAGAGAGAAACCCAAACCCCAAGTTCACAGCTTACAAGTGTTAGAAGTTTAAGTGCTGCAGCTCTATACTGCCTCAGGGCAGTGGTGGCTCTTCTGCCTCCAGCACTGGGACCAGAGACTGTCCTCAGCTTGCTTGTAGTCCGTCTTTCCTTGAGAGCTCCATCTAATTGTCTTGGTCTCAGTGGTCATGAGGAGAGATGCTTCCATGTTGCTGGTCAAATCCAGAGAGAGTCCTTTCCTTGCTGATGATGTATAGCAGAGACAGAGTTCTTGCTTCATCTATGGTCAGACAGAGAGATAGAAAGACCTGCTGCAGTACAGCTCCTTATATAGCTCACCACCAAATGGTCTGAGCCAATCAGCTTTGAGTCCAATTGTCCAATCAGATTCAAGGGATTTATGAAAGGTTTTGTACAAATGTCCAATCAAGTTACTTTCATTTTCCCTAGATTTCTAATTTAAAAACCAGATCTTCAAAAGCCATTTTCCCAGTTTTGGGGTTTTTGCCAATTTCCTCCCAAATTCTCCCTATAAGGCCCTCTGTCAAACATCAAGTGGCTGTAGTTATGTGAGTGTATCTCTGGATCTTCAATTCTGTTCCATTGGTCTTCAGGACTATTTTTGTACCACTTCCAAGCTGTTTTTGCTACTGTAGCCCTGTATTATAGTTTAAAGTCAGAAATTGTGATCCCACCTGCACTGGTTTTGCAGTTTAAGATTGTTTTGGCTATATGTGCTCTTTTGGGCTTCCATATGAATTTTTTTATTATTTTTTCTATTTCTACAAAATCTATCATTGGGATTTTAATGGTAATTGCATTAAATTTGTAAATTACTTTTGGTAGTAAAGCCATTTTCACAATGTTGTTTTTCCCAATCCATGAGCAGGGGAGGTCCTTCCACCTTCTAGTATCCTTTGCAATTTCTTTCTTTAATGTTTTGAAATTTTCCCTGTCGAGATCTTCAGGGTCTTTGGTTAGATTGATTCCTAAATATTTAAGTTTTTGGTGGGCTATCATGAAATGAATTATTGCCTTAATTTCCTTCTCTTCCTGCTCACAATTGGTGTAAAGGAATACTATTGACTTTTGAATGTTAATTTTTGTATCCTGCTACTTTGCTGAAGTAGTTAATAAGGTCTAAGAGTTTTCTAGATGAGTTTTGGGGGTTCTTTAGGTAAAGGATCATGTCATCCATGAAAAAGAATAACTTGACCTCTTCCTTGCCTATCTGTATCCTTTTGATTTCTTTCTCTTGTCTGATTGCTCAGCTAGGACT
Organism: Pedetes capensis; assembly: GCA_007922755.1. Classification (NCBI taxonomy): domain Eukaryota; kingdom Metazoa; phylum Chordata; class Mammalia; order Rodentia; family Pedetidae; genus Pedetes; species Pedetes capensis. Next base: position 63,014 of record VMDO01009873.1, read on the forward strand.
TTGATCACAATATTGAATAAGATAGGAAAGGGTAGACATCTTGTCTTTTTCCTGATCTTAGAGGAAATGGCTTCAATTTTTGTCCATTTAATATGATATTGGCTGTATACCTGTCATAAATGGTCTTTATGTTGTTTAGGTATTTCCTTATTATGCTTATCTTATCCAGGGTTTTTATGATGAAAGGGTGTTACACTTTGTCAAAAGCCTCAGCACTGATTGAGATGATCATATGATTTCTGCTTGTAAGTCTTTGATATATTGAGTTATGATGATTGATTTTCATATGTTGAACCAGCCTTGCATCTGTGAAATTAAGCTCACTTGATCATGGTGTATGGTCTTTTTTATGTGTTGCTGAATTCAGTTTGCCAGGATTTTGTTGAGAATTTTTGCATCTATGCTCATCAGGGAAATTGGTCTATATTTCTCTTTCTTACAAATGTCCTTGCCTGGTTTTGGTATCAAGGTGATGGTGGTTTCATAGAATGAGTTTGGAAGTACCCCTTCCTTTTCTACTTTTTGAAATTGTGTAGTAGAATAGGTATTAATTCCTCTTTGAAAGTTTGATAGAATTCTGCTGTGAATGCCAGGGCTTGGGCTCTTCTTTGTTGGGAGGCTTTTTATTACCTTTTCTATTTCAGTATATGTAATAGATCTGTTTAGATTTCTTGGTCCTTCAGGTTTAATTTTGGTAAATCATATGTGTTAATTAATTTACCCATTTCTTCTGTATTTTTGTTTTTTTGTAGTATTATTTCTCAAAGTATTCCCTGATGATTTTTGGGATTTCATTGGTATTGGTTATGATTCCATTCTTATCTCTGATTTTCAACTTTGGCCTTTTCTTTCTTTCTTTTGGTGAGACTGGCTAGGGAGGCATCTATTTTATTAGCCTTCTCAAAGAACTATCTCTTAGCCTCATTAATTCTCTGAATTGTCTTTTTAGATTCTAATTGGTATATCTCTCCCTTGATCTTGATAATTTGTCTGAGTACTCTTTTTGGGATTGGTTTGTTGTTGGCTTTCTAATGCCTTGACATGTGTCATTAAGTTATTTACTTGGGCCTTTCCTAACTTATTGGTGAAGGCACTCACGGTTATTAACTTCACTCTTAGAATTGCCTTTGCTGTGTCACATAAGTTTTGGTTGGATGTGTTCCCATCCTCATTTGATTGCAAGAATTTTTAAATTTCCACTTTAACTTCTTCAATAACCCATTGATCATTCATCAGTTTATTATTTAGTCTCCACGAATTTGTAAAATTTCCAAAGTTTTTCTTGTTTTTGAATTCTAATTTTATTCCATTGTGATCTGATAAGGTACAGGGGATGATTTCTACTTTTTTGTATTTGTTGAGGACATTTTTGTGGACTAAAATGTGGTTTATCTTAGAAAAGTTTCCATTATGGTGCTGAGAAGAATGTGTACTCCTCATCAGATGGATGGAATATTCTGAAGACATTTGTAAAGTTCAGTTGGTTTATGGTGAAATTTAAATTCATTATTTCTCTGTTGATTTTTTATTTTAATGACTTGTCTCTTGGCAAAAGTGGGGTATTGAAATCTCCCACAATTATTGTGTCTTATCCAATGTGTTCCTTTATTTCCAACAAAGTTTGTTTTATGAAGCTAGGTGCCTCTGCATTTGGAGAGTATATATTAAGTAACATTATGGGCTCCTGGTTGATAGTTCCTTTTAGTAATATGTAGTGTCCTTCTTTGTCTCCTCTGATTGGTTTGGAATTGAAGTCTAATTTGTCCAAAATTAGTATCACAACTCCTACTTTTTTTGATTTCCTCCCTGCTTGGTATATTATTTTCAAATCTTTAATTTTCAACTTTTATGGGTTAGATGAATCTCTTGGATGCCATATATTGAGGGTGTATGTTTTTTAATATAATTGGCCTGTCTATGTCTCTTGATTAGTGAGTTAAGACCATTTACATTGAGAATAATATTGAGAGGTACTCATTATTATGCATCAATTTGGTACTTGTTAATGTTCTGTATTCATATTTGATCTATTTTTTTCTTAACTTCCTATCGTGTTTATAGTTCATTTCTTTGATCTTATATGTGGGATTGTCTTACCTCCCCTGTGCCTTAGGTTTGGGAAGTTTCCCCTAATATTTCTTTGAATAAGTTTCCTAATCCTCTCGTGTTGTTTTCTGCTCATTCATGGACCCACCCTAAGTTCTTAGGTTTTGTTTTCTCATTTTGTCAGAAATCTCATTAAAATCTTGTTGATATTGTTTCATTAGTCTTTCTATCTTGGCATGTGAGTAAATAAGGACATCTACCTTTTCCTCTGCTTCAGTGATCTTATTTTCAGCTTCATCAGTCTTTAAGACTGAAGATTCTACCATAAGGCTGAGTTAGTTTAATTTTTCTTGCATCTCTAGGATCACTTCTTGGATTTTTTTCAGGTTTTCAAGTTCTCTGGAGAACTTCTCTTCTAAATGAGATATCTTTGTGCCCAGTGAATCAATTGATTTCATTGTGGTGTCTTTGAGATCTTTTAGCATATTCATAAGCATAGTTCTGAATTCTCCTTCAGGAATCTAGTTTCCCTGATATTATCTGTTGAGATGCTTTGGTCTACAGGATCTTCCCATCCAGCATGTCCTTTCATGTTTTGTGTGTTTTTCTGCTGAGGCTTGCCCATTTCTTGGTCTGGGTGCTAGGTCCCACCTTCTCCATAAGTAAAGAGATTTTCCCCCTGACATTCTCTTGAGTTTGGGGGTTGACAAGTTGCTAGTGCTTCTCTCTCCCACCCCCACCTCATATTCTGCAGCCTCAGTGCCCCGTGCCTACCTCCTACTGCAAACTCTGCCTTCAGCACTGCTTCCTCAGTTTCTCCCTGCCCCTTGCATTCCCAGCCCCCAATTGGTCCACATCTTAAACCATGTGTCTTAGGCTCCTCAGACCATGGCATTACTTCTCCATGTCATTAATCCTACCAGACCCCAGATGAATCTTATTCTGAACAAGCTTTCCTAGGCTCAGGGAACCAGCAGCACCTGCCACTCTTCACTGTCCCCTGGGCTGTCAACCCCTCAGTTTCCCTCTCTCCAGATCATGGTTCCAATGGCACCATGGGCCAGGATGGTGACCATCTCTCCTAAGGGGAAAAAAAAAACACCACGCACACACTAACAGGTCAAAGACCCTAAAGTAAGACTGTATCATTCAGCCTCTTCTCCTGGGAGTCCTGAAGACCTCTGTTTTGACTGTCTTCCCTCTACCAGGCACGACCACCTGAGAGGGCACCGCCACACTTTCCTCAGTCATGCATTTTGCCCAGCTCTCCACAGACCTCTTCCTGCTTCTTGCTATCGGGGAATGCCAAGCTGTGTCATTGTCCAGCCACATCCCTGCTGGTCCCTCTGCCATAGTCCAATTTTCATTGTTCTCTGCTATGAAATTTGCTAGCAGGTGATGACAGCATTTTTTTGAGATTTCTGAATTCCACCACATGGAAAAGCATTTTCCCTATACATTTGCTCTCTTGCTGAAAGCTAGCAGATCTGGAGGAGAAGTTTCTGCAGAGCATCCCTCTGGCAGAAATGATGGTGGAATGTCGGTGCCACTTTCTTGGGGTGGACCAGGTTTCAGGGTACCCATGGTGACCCACCCTGTGGGGTGCACCACCAGTGTGCATTAGCAGGGTGATGGCATGTCACCTCCAGTCATTCTGCGGCTTGTATTTTCCCACAGAGCTCTTGCCATACTGAGGTCTTGATTTAGACTGCACAGTCCAAATTGTTGCAGCGGATGGCAGTGGGTCAAGTCTCTGATGCCACCCTTACTGCAGTATCCTGACTTTGGAGCTCACTCCCTGATCCCACGCTGCAGTGGGCAGGATGACGGCATGTCACTCCCAGTAGATTTGAGGCCTGCACTCGTGCATGGAACTCATGCTGCACCATACTCCTATCAAAAACCACATAACCAGGAATTCCATGGTGGGGAGATGGTGGATTGTGTTGCTGGCACCAATCGCACTTCTTGTCCCAGGGCTCACTCACCAGACTCTCTCCGTGAAAGTTGCTGCCATTGCCTTGTCAGCAGGGTGTTGGTGAGTTGCCAGGGCTGTGCTCTATGGTGGATCTGAGCCCTCGACTCCTGTGTGGAATTTTCCCTGTGCTGTATCAACAACTTCTTTTAAACAATGCAGTTACTTCCCAAAAGGTTGACAGCTACAGGCAGGTTTTCAAGGGATGTTGAAATACCCTCATAGATTAGCACCCAGGCTCACAGCTGGCTCAGCCTCACACCTTGGTTTGTCTCTTGAAAGAAATCACAGATCAGTTAGGTGGGAAAGAATTGAGATAGGGACCATTAAAGAAGTACAATCTACATGACCTGGTGACTGAAAAGTAGGACAAAGGCAGAGGAAAAAGTCGACCATGGATAATGCGAAAGAAAAGTTGGAAAAGAGGGAGAGTAAACTTGAATACAAGGGTCTTAGAACTTGTAATGGAAGGCCAACTAATCCCCCAAAACCTCAGTGGCTTGATACATTAAATTCTCATACATACAAAGTCCACTATAATTTCCAGAAAGATAGTCCTCTGGGAAGCTGTCCTCAAAGTAATGACTCAGAGTCACAACCTACTTTCCCCTGCTTTCCCAGGATCCAGAGTGGCATGTATACTCAGATATAATGTACATATTTCTTCTCATATGCTTGTTGCTGTTAGGTACTATCGAGGCAGGTCCGACTCACCGTGACACTCATAGGGTTTTCAATGGCTGATTGTTTTGGGATTGCTTCGGGAGTGGACTGCCACATCCTTCTCCCATCTCATATGCTTAAACAGTGAAATATCTACTATTTATTGGTCATAAATCTTTTCAGGATAAGATCATATGAAAATAGCAACCACTTGGCTTTTTAATTTTTATACTCTAACTGAATGAATGGTCTTCAAGTTACATTTCAACTTTTGTGGAGACTGACTCCCACAGGTTTTCAGGTCTAGGTAAAACAAGTCCTTTCTTTGTTCCTTTTAGGCCTGGATAAATACCTCAAATTCTTGGACAATTAATCTAGCATAAAAAATGAATCTGAGTGTTTGTGAAGGAAAAGCATGAGAGCAAACCAGATGCATATAATATAATAGCTCTTTTATCATATGTTGTTGTTATTAGGTGTCGTCAAGTCAGGTCCAACTTATGGAGACCCTCAAAGGGTTTTCAATAGCTGATTATTTGGGGGTTGTTTTGGGAGTGGATTGCCACGTCCTTCTCCCATTTTTGCAGTGCTGGGAATCAAACCTGGGTCCTCAGAGACTGCAGAGCAACACTCTACCAAGTAAGCTAAATGCCACCCTATTCTTATATATATGACATGTATTTACACATATATACATATACTATATCTTGAAGAAGGATGTGGCAATCCATTCTCTTTTTTTATTAGAAATTTTTAATGTACATCTTAATGTGTTTCATTTTGACATGCTTTTCATTGTGACATTTCCATATATGCATTTTGATAAACATTATTCATGTAGGTTACCCCTCACCCTCCCCTATGCTGCCCCCCTCCCACCCTTCCCATCTAAGTTTCCCATCTAAGTCTTCTCTATCTTTTACTTAGTAGTTTTTTTCTGTATGTCCTTGGGTTCCAGTTCTGTTTAAGATAGAAACTTTTCCTGTAGTGGTCTTTGTTTTTAACTTGTTAGAACAATTACATGCAATTTCTAGTCCATTTATATTGACATCATTCTTATCCCCCCCCCTTTTATTATGATCCGACCTTTGAATAGGATTTTTCTTTATTGTAATTTTGAATCAGCTCCCTCATATGAGTGAGAACATGCGCTGTTTCTCTTTCTGGGTTCGTGTTCGTTCACTCAAAATAATTTTCTCTAATTCTATCCATTTTGTTGCGAATGACCTTATTTCATTTTTCTTGATTGCTGAGTAGTATTCCATTGTGTATATATACCATAGATTTTTTATCCATTCTTCTGTTGAAGGGAACTTTGGTTGATTCCATATCCTTGCTATTGTGAAAAGTGCTGCACTGAACATGGAGATGCAGGTGTCTCTGTGGTATGATGACCCATCTCCCTTTGGGTAAATTCCCAATAGTGTTATAGCTGGGTCATATGGTAGATCTATTTTTAGTTTTTTGAGGTACCTCCATATTGATTTCCACAGTGGTTGCACCAATTTACAGCTCCACCAACAATGTAAGAGTGTTCCCTTTTCCCCGCAGCCTCGCCAGCATTTGTTGTTGTTTGTTTTATTGATCTTGGCCATTCTTGCTGGTGTAAGGTGAAATCTCAGCATTGTTTTGATTTGCATTTCCCTAATGGCTAGGGATGTTGAGAACTTTTTCATGTGTTTCATGGCTTTATGGACCTCTTCATTTGAGAACTGTCTACTCAGTTCCTTTGTCCATTTGTGTATTGTGTTGTTTGGTTTTAGGGGAGTTTTTTTCTTGAGAAGCAATCCCAAAACAACCAGCCATTGAAAACCCTATGAGGGTCACTATGTGTCAGACCCCACTTGTCAGCACCTAACAACAACACATATACAGTATCACAAAAAACTTAACAGTAATCTATTTTGAGCAGTGTGATTACAAGGGATGGGTTTTTTCTTCTTCTGAATCACTTGCCTTCTTTTCCCAAAAAATGTAATTCATATGCATGAATTACCTTTCAAAATCTAGTCTAAAAATACAGACAGCTTTCAATCTTTGGGACTGTCAGTATTTTTTTAACTTTGGGGAGAAATTTCCAGAGTGCGTATAACAGTGGATATGATATACATCTTTCCTCTAAAGATTTTTTTCTTTCTCCTTACTTCAGGTGTATCTGATGTCTTCCAATCTGAAGCTATTTAATCCTGTTGTGAGTATAATTGTCTGCTATAATTCAGCTTTTCAGAGTAACATAAGATGTATCTCTTCCCAAGGAACATGCCACATAAACAATTTCATGATTTTAACCTTCTTCACAAATATTTCTGTCACAGAGGGCACAGAGGAAGTGACAGGATGTCCAAGTAAAATATGCAACAATAGCAAGAAACACATTTGTGAAACTGTCCCCAACATCCTAACAAACAATATTTGTATTCCTTTTTTTTCATTTTTGCCCTCCGTTTTTCTGACCCTTTTGTTTGGATTTCCTTATTTTTTTGTCCTTCTTTAGCCTCTCTGCTGCATCCTTTAGGACAGTTATTGGGCAAAAGGGAACATGAATTCAATGCTTATCTTATAAAAACAAAAGTACCTGCTACAAAGCAAGCATTCAGTACCAATTTTTTTAGTAAGTAGAAGCAAGATTGAAGACTAAGATGCAGGCATCATAGCCAGATTAAAGACTAAGATAGCATCACCACATGCAGACTCACTGGTTCTTCAATATAATACCTCTCTCAGAGTGGCTGTAATGACGCTAAATCTGTAAAGCCTTAGGGAGGAGGTGAATCAGAGTAATTCATTGGCATTGTCCTTTGAGTAAGGCAAAAATTTATACATTCAAATAGTGACTTTTTTCACATTTTTCAAGACATTAATAGTCATATAATTTGAATACAAAACTGCCTGGTTTTCTTCTCATGTTCAATTGTGATCTTCTAAAAATTACTTTTTATATGGGGGTTGTAGCTTGTGTCTTCTGAAATGACTTCTAGTCCTGGAGTGTCAGAATCATGTTTTATCACTTGTGTTATATCATGGACAGAATTAAGCACTTTGCTAGGCACATGGTAGTTAATTAATATATGTGTTGAATTGTCTTTTAATCAGAGAAATATGTATGCCTGTGAACAGTTTTTAAAATATAAAATCTTAAGATTTTCATGGGAAAACAACACTGTGTTACCCTAACCTATGCCCCACCCAACAGTCCTTGCATGAGGCAATTGCTTTGAATCTTATAGCTATTGCTTCTGGTCTTTCTTTCCATATTACTGTCCAATGTGTGCATTAATCCTTGATTTATCAAACATCTTCCCTCTTTTCTTTTTGAAATGATAGAAAATTAGCACCCTCATATCATCATTGCTCAAACACATTGCCACAATAAAGTCATATCCTAGTTCACAATAAAAGAAATAATCAAGGTCTACACCACGATAATGATATAAGTATCATTCACTGCTGAGCCAAGCAGTATGCAAGGATTACATTTTCCTTTACTAAAAACCCATTTTGCTTTCATTTTTTCATTTCCATAGTTTTCCATGTGACTGATTAATCCATCATGTCTGTCTATTTGCCAATGTATATTTTTTAAGTACTCTTTTTTTTCCCTTTCCCTTGAGCTCTCTCTTCTGGATTTCTCCATCCTTCCGCATGGTTGTCATTTTGGGATTTCGTTCTCTTGGTTAATATCTCTTAGCTAGCTGATTCCCAAGCTTTGTCTTCCTGTTACTTGTTTTACTAATCCTCCAAAAGCTTTCCATGACAAAATGCATAGGAGTTACATTTTTTGAGCTATTGTATGTGTAAAAATTGATTGTCTGTGAACACCTGATAACTGAATTTGACAGCAGAGCACTCCTCGATAGTCCTGGAGGACCTGGGTTAATCCCTAGCACTGTAAAAAATGGGCAAAGGATGTGGCAGTCCACTACTGAAACAATCAGCCATTGAAAATCCTATGAGGGTCACCATGAGTCAGATACCACTCGACAGCACCTAACAGCAACAATGAATGGAAAAGGACGAATAGTATGGGCAAAAGTCTAGAGGTCAGAAAGCAGGGCTCATCTGTGGAACTGGGAAAGAGAAGAATGGCAGGCTTGTATCCACCAGACAAACATAAGAAACTGGATCACCACATTATTTCCATAAGAAGTCAAATTAAAATGAAAGCAAAAGAAACAATTTGAGTTGAACATTAATTCAGTAATTTACAAATGTTACAATTCATCTAGAAGAGCACAGATTAGTCTTATCTATGTAGTTATTCTGAGTTAAAGACAATGTCATTAACAATTTCATGTTCTAAACCAAAATTATAATAGCAGCAAGATGTTGGGAGGAAAAATTTGAATCCTACTTAGTTTGTTTATATTTTCTGGCTAGCTTTATTTTTATTATGTGAATAGAAGTTTCAAGTTCTTTGCCTTTTTATGTCTCAAGATTTTACTGCATTTCTTATTTTTATAAGTTATTAATATATTAAGATTATAAATATGTCTATCATGCTTCTTGCAATACTATATTTTCTTGAAACTTGACTGTTATTGATGGAAAGATACCATTAGTTTAATAATATCTTTTAAGAAAAAAAGGAAATACTATATTCATAAGATGTTGATTATAAGACATTTTGATTTCAAAGATGTTAAAATGCAGGTAATACTAAAATATTAAAATGTAGAGAATGTCAAAATGAAGAACAGATTGAATCAGTACAGTATGAATTTATTATATATTCTTATAATTGATTGTATTCTGCAATGAGTATTGCTACTAGAGAAATATAACCCAAAATCTAAGTGTTCCCTGTTTGATGAAATATGTGGAGTTTAATATAGCTCATTAAAACCAAAATTTGGATCATAAATTACTCTAAGCCATTTTTTATAAATGCCATGTGTTAAGTTATGATATGCAGTTTATTCTAGTTACTGTCATGAAACATACAAACCCATCTATATCTATAAATTATATGTCTGCTTATCTAGTTAGCTATCTATTTACCCTAATTTTGTGTTTATGTATGTTTGTACAATGAGTCGTTAAAATTTAGTGTTTAACATCTATAAAATCTTCCTCCAGGCAGCTACATTACCAGAATTCTTTTCATGTACATTTTCTACTCAGAAACATAGAAAATCCCAGAAAATACAGTGGTCTTGAAATACAAGGCTAACTCACATGGAGATATATATGTTGTTGTTGTTGTTAGGTGCCCTCGAGTCGGTATCCGACTCATAGCAACCCTCATATGGTTTTCAATGGCTGACTGTTTCGGGATTTACTTGGGAGTGGATTACCAGGTCCTTCTCCCATATGTATGTGTATATGTATGTGTATATATATACACATATGTGTGTGTGTATGCATTCTATAAGATGCAGGAAACACCAAAAGAAGATGGAAGGAATACACAGTCATTATACCAAAAAGAATTGGTGTATGACCAACCATTTCATGAAATTGCATATGATCAGGAACCAATAGTACTGAAAGAAAAAGTGGAAACTGCCTTGACTGGTGAAGCACAAGCCTCCAGGAATTGATGGAATACCAATAGAGATATTTCAACAAACAGATGTAGCACTGGAGGTGCTCACTTGTTTATGCCAAGAGATTTGGAAAATAGCTACCTGGCCAACTGACTGGAAGAGAGCCATATTTGTGCCTATTCACAAGAAAGGGGATCCAACCAAGTATGGAAATTTGAATGATATCATTAATATCACATGCAAGCAAAATTTTGCTGAAGATCATTCAAAGGCTACTGCAGCCAGTATGTTGACAGGGAACTGCTGGAAAATCAAGTGGGATTCAGAAAAGGGAATGGAACCAGGGACATCATTGTTAATGGCAGATGGATATTAGCTGAAAACAGAGAATACCAGAAAGATGTCTATCTATATTTCATCAACTATGCAAAGGCAGTTGATTGTGTAGATTATAACAAATTATGAATAACATTATGAAGAATGGGAATTCCAGAACATTTAATTGTACTCATGAAGAATCTGTACATAGACCAAGAGCAGTCATTTGAATGTAACAAGGTTTCAAGTCAAGAAAGGTGTGTGTCAGGGCGGTATCCTTTCACTGTACCTCTTCAGTCTCTATGCTGAACAAATAATCTGAGAAGCTGGACTTTATAAAGAGCATGGCATCAGGATTGGAGGAAAACTCATTAACAACCTGCGTTATGCAGATGACACAACTCTGCTGAAAGTGAAGAGAACTTGAAACATTTACTGATGAAGATCAAAGAACACCACCTTCAGTATGGATTGCACCTCAACATTAATCAAACAAAAATTCTTGCAACTGGGTCAGTAAGCAACTTCATGGTAAATAGTGAAATGATTGAGGTTGTCCAAGATTTTACTTTACTTGGATCTACAATCAACACACATGGAAGCAGCAGTAAAGAAATGAAAAGATGCATTGCATTGAGAAAAGCTGTTGTGAAAGATCTCTTTAAATTGTTGAAAAGTAAAGATGTCACACTGAAGATGAAGGTGCACCTAACTTATACCATGGTTTTTTCAGTAGCATTGTATGGTAGTGAAACGTGGACATTGAATAAGGGAGACAGGAGAAGAATTGATGCTTTTGAATTATGGTGCTGGAGACAAATACTGAATATACCATAGACTGCCAAAAGAATCAACAGATCTGTCATAGAAGAAATGCAATCAGAGTGCTCCTTGGAAGCAAGGATGGCTAGACTGTGTCTTACATATTGTGGACATGTCGTCAGCAGGGACAAATCCCTGGAGAAGAACAATCATGTTTGGGAGAGTGGCAGGTCAATGAAAAAAAGGAAGACACTTCCTCAACAGATGGATTGACACAGTGTCTGCAACAATGGTCTTAAATATAAAAAAGATTGTATGCCTGGCACAGACTCTGGGAGTGTTTCATTCTCTTATAGATAGGATCACTATGAGTTGGACCCAACTTAACAACACCCAACAACAGCATATATATATATATATATATATATATATATATAT